>SJJU01010795.1:0-15459 GCA_012932125.1 Conopomorpha cramerella
ACCGATTTGGTTCAACATTGGTGGGGAGGTAGCTTAGAACCGGGAGACGGATATAGGATACTTTTTACCCCGATCCTTTTGGTCGCGTCGCTATATAGAGGGTGTTATCGTTTGTATGAAATACTGAAACTACGCGAATGAAACCGCGGGGCGTCCACTAGTATTAAATAACAATCTAGTTCTAAAAAGTAAAAACAATGTAATAAAACTAAGTCAACACATTTTATAAGTGATAGCAAATAATACAGCTCTAGTGAATTCACTCAGTGTAACCGAGAATAGATCTATACAATTATCTACGTAGTTTGGGATGTGAATGGCCCGCGTATAGAGAAAAGTGCACGAGCGTGGCTTCGCGAGAAGCTGCGGCTTTATAAACACACTTGAATAACCCTCTGTCTCCGTAATGTGGTCGTCATGCCCCAGAAGGGGAGAGTTGGCAACAAAACAGGGATGACAAAGGTATGGAGTCAAGAAAACGTGTGCGTTGAAAACAGGCAAAAGCAAGTAGATGCGCACGTCTCCAGAGAATGGCCCGTATAGAGAGAGGCATGTAGGGCTTGGGTAGTGGTGGAATAACCGGCACAAACTCCGTAAGGAGTATTTGTCGTTGAGTCTGGTCACTGTCGGCGCAGCGGTCTGGATCCGAGTGCGAAGTGGCCGTTGCGTGCCGTTTAGTCTCAGTAGGGCTGTTGGTCGGCTTGATCGTGGTGGGGACACAAGTTTGTCGGGACGCCGTCATACGAGGAAAAGGCGTAACTTATGTTTATTTTCATGGGAATATGTGTTTTATTAGTCAGAATTAGTCTGGTAACAAGGCACAATGCTTTTACACTAGGAGTAGCTTTCCAAGTTTAACCTGTTTTAGCTTTTAGTCAGTACCTTGTGCTTAATTATATTATTTATCCTATGTACTCAAATGCTTTGTAAATTATTGGCAAATAAACGTTATTATTATTATTTATTACATATTCCCTGAGAATCAATGTAAAGTTACGCCCTTTCTACGTATAAAGGCAGTATAGTCGGTACTGCGTACGCGACGATCAGCCCAAAGTTTCGCCCGTACTTTCAGGCAGACAGGGCATGAGATGGAGGAGGGTCGTGTAATCCGCTACTAAAATTCAAAAGCTCCAACTAACCTGTAGCCTCTGGAAGTTATACCCGGTCCTCCAGTCCCACAGGTACATGGTGCCGTTGTCGCCGCCGCTCACCAGCACACCTTCAGCGTTGGCGGCCATACAGTTCACGATAGCGTTGTGGCCGGACAGGTTCTGTATGAACTTCCCCTCGGGACACTTCCACTGTTTGATGTTGTCGGGGGAGGCGGACGCGAAACTGTACTGAGTGGGGTGGAGGGCGACCGCGCGCACTGACTTCTTGTGATTGGTTAGTGTGCAGAGTGATTTGCCCGCTGCCAAGTCCCATAGGCGGATCGTTGAGTCGTGCGAGCCTGTTATTATCTGTAAATGGAGTTGGATAGAATTACATAACACTTTCGCTGCACTCTTAAGACAGTGTGGAATTTTCAGGGGTCTTGTTTCTCTTAAGCGTCTGTGGTCCAGTTGGTCGGAAACGGGAGGTCGCGGGCGGCCTATCGAATTTATAACAATAAAACTTCAATGAGGCGTGAACCCTATAATGGCGATGGGCTCACCCCCTGTCTCGTTGGGTTAAATACGCTTGGTGAACCGTGGCCATTTGATTTAGCAAGTGCCTCTGCCTACTCTGCTTTGTGAATAAAAGGCATGAAGTCACCATTTTCCTGCCCTTATCCCACACTAGGTGTGGTCGGCGCAACACGTTTCTTTTCGCCATTCATCTCTATCATTCGTCATCTCTGCAGTTACACCTTTCACGCACATATCATTTTTAACACAGTCCATCCATACCTTCTTTGGTCTCCCTCTTCCCTTGCATCCTTCCACATTCATACTCATCACTTTCCTTGTTACATGGTTTTCATCCCTCCTCATGACGTGGCCATACCATCTTAATCTGTTACTCCTAATCTTTTCTGTCACTGATGCCACTTTCAGGCTTCCTCTTATGTACTCATTCCTAATCCTATCCATTCGAGTAACTCCACACATCCATCGTAACATTCGCATTTCTGCCACATGTACTCTTCGTTCATCCGTCACCTTTGTTCCCCAAGATCAGATAATAAAAGGCGTGAAGTGCATTAATTTTTTACTAGTGGACTCGACAGACGTTGTCCTGTCTTAACTATTAATATGAATATCTAGGGTGGCCTGTGTCCAGCAGTGGATGTCATTTTTTTTTCTTTCGTAAGAACCTTCTCGTATCATTAATAAGCACAACAAAGGAAGAATTAGAGAAATCGGTCCACCCGTTCCGGTGTTGACAACGAAAAGTAGCTTTGATTTTTTATATTAAAAAAAAATACACTCACGCCTTTAATCCCAAAGAGGGGTAGGCAGAGGCACTTGCTAAAGCAAGTACCCACGGTTCACCGAGCGTATTTAACCCAACGTGACAGGGGGTGAGCCCATCGCCGTTATATGGTCCACACACCTTGTGGTGTGCGGGTTTCATCACGATGTTGTCCTTCACCGTACGAGCGTTTCGTTGCGTACATAGGCTCTGAAAAAGAGTCCCATTGGTACACGTCCAGTAGCCGGACTCGAACCTGCGACCTCCCGGTTACAAGTCAATCAAATCCGACCAACTACCGCAGACGGCTCTATAGAGATACATAATAGAGTGCAAATAAACGAATTGAAATTTAAGAAATAGGCCTAAACTCTAGTAACATAATCATTAATGAAATGGACATAAATTATTTGAGAATGGCTTCTCTTTTAGGTAAGTATTACAATGATAGTTGAAGTTTAGATGAAAATATATTAAGGGTGCAGGAAATTTACGCCGGATACCCCTTAGGGCGACATTTGCGTCATGAACCTATTGGAAGACATACGTATGGCATCACTGGACTCGTGTGTAAAAAAAAAGAGTACAAAAGCAGTTATCGGGCAAGCGCAATTCCATTGTCTCGGCCTAAATAGGGTAATGATATAGTTTCATTATGATTTTTAAGATAATTAATGCCATTTGGCAATCAAAATGGTTTTATATTGCATAAATCTTTAACATAATTATGGTATTCTACAATCTTCCGAGGGCATCAAACTTCGCTTTCCAATTGCGGTCACCCGACCAATGGGTGTCGGCGTTCAGGGTTGCTTCATCATCAGCCGCATAACGTCCACTGCTGGACGAGGGCCTCCCCCAATGAGATCCGTGATTTGGGGTGAAATGCCAGTAATCGCCACGCTTGGCAGGCGGGTTGGCGATCGCAGTGGTGTTGTGGTTTAACTCACAGAGAGCGCTGCTGCCCGTTCTCTGGAGAGCTCTCTCGGTCGCCTCTTACGACCCCCATGACGGGAAAAATTGGGCTGGGGTGGTGACACATGTATTCTATTCGCCGTCACCACGGGTTGCTTAACTTTTCTTAAAGAAACAAGCACCGAAATTATTTAAACAGTTCAAAAGTTTATTAGTGCCGGTTTAGCTATTTATTAATAAATAACTAGAAATAATAATATTATAATGCCTAACCTAATACACAGAAAACATGCCGAAAACACCTGAACTCAATAATTACAATGACGAAAGAACGATAACTTATTTAAAAAAGGATATTTCAAAAAAAAAAAACGACGTCGATATTTTTTTTCTCAACCGCCGAGCTGAAGTCCCTCGGGAGACGTCAGTGCCCTGATCAGTCACCGGCTACCACCTGAATAATGTTGCTGAAGACAGACGGCGCGCTCCCTTGCGATTAGTAGCGCTCGACTTACTGCCATCATGCTGCAGGGCGGAGACAGCTGTGACAAGGCAGGGATATTCCCACCCACTTTCCCACCACTATCATTCCTGTTAGGGCGAGGATCTACAGCGGTATCCAGAATAGAACAGAGCTCAATCAGTGACGACTGGGCTAGATCCCAAGTGGGCCTAGCCTTCTGTCTTGGATCTCACATAGTAATTAAATAAATAAATCAATATTTTACAACAACACACACATTGCCTTAATCCCATGTTAAGTAGCTAAAGCACTTGTGTTATGGAAATCAGACCACGAGATTGTTTACTTTTTTTTTCATTTAAATACATACTTGTATAAATAAAACACCCAAACACGTGCAACAAGTACTTAAAAGCTCATCACTTAAGCACCTGTCAGCGGTAGGAATCGAACCCACGACCCTACGGCGCAGAGTCAGACATGCTGACCACGACATCAACGGGCCCGTTGGTTAAACTAAAGATGGTATAGAAATTAGGGGGTAAAATATATACGCGCTGCATTGCAATGCATACATGTGATTTTTTTTACTGCTGTGAAAATATGAGATTGTGTTCGCTGTTAATTTTATCTACAGTAGTTAGTTTTCCGTGTGGTGACGGCGAATAGAATACATGTGTCACCACCCCAGCTTAACATTTCCCGACGTGTGGGGGTCGTAAGAGGCGACCGTGAGAGGGCGAAAAGCACTGATCGCCAACCCGCCTGCCAAGCGTGGGGATTTTAGCCATTTCCCTCTTAGGAGAGGCCCTCGTCCAACAGTGGACATCGTGTGACTGATGATGAAAGTAGTTAGAACTTACTAAGCATGATGGTTGTCTAACGTTTATTGTAGGATGTGATCTACTCAACAACGAAAAAAAATACACTTCACGTCTCTAATCCCAAAGCGGGCTAGGTAGAGGCACTTGCTTGCTTGCAAATGCCCACGGTTCACCAAGCGTATTTAACCCAACGTGACAGGGGGTGAGCCCATCGCCGTCATAGGGTTCACACACCTTGTGGTGTGCGGGTTTCATCACGATGTTGTCCTTCACCGTACGAACGTTGTGTTGCGTACTTAGTTTCTGAAAAAGAGTCCCATTGGTACACGTCCAGTAGCCAGACTCGAACCCGCGACCTCTCGGTTACAAGTCAAGTATCCGACCAACTGGACCATAGACGCTCTCTATTAATATTAAAGAATAATTAACCGACTTCCAGCAATTCCTACTGGGCCACTTGCTAAGCAAATGCTCACGGTACGCCAAGCGTATTTAACCCAACGTGACAGTGGAGCCCGTCGCTGTAGGGTTCACACATTTTGCAGTATGCGGGTTCATCACGATATAGTCCTTCACCGTATCAACGTTGCGTAGATAAGCTCCGAAAGAGGTACATAATGCGTGCTATAAGTCTGGAACCTACAACCTTCCGATTGCAGATACCTAACCACCAGGCCATAGAAGCTCGCAGCTAAACAGATCTAGTCACTATTCGCTAGCTTAGAGTAGCAGAGATCATACACAATCACGGGGAAATAGTACCTAATGGACAAGTATGCTATCGTAGACGATATTGCTGCTCAACATCAGGCGGGATGGTGGTCAAAGGTTTGTTTACTGAGCGGTGACAAAAAGCGCTTAACCAATGCCTCACTGAGTACTGGAATAAATAATTTGAATTTGAATTTGAATTAGGGTCCGCTGTCTCGCGCGTCAGAAGTGTAACTCTTCACAACATTGCTGTCGCCTGCATACCAATAGATACCAGTGCAGTGGCGTGCACACCATATAGGCAAAAAGACGCTGCCTACCTTAGTATTTTGGCTACCCGAGCTAATAATAGAGTTATTGCTAGATCTTTTTTTATTGTACTCACAACATAGGCTAACGCAGGTCCTGTGTGTTTGTGGGTGAGTAGATAGGTAGGTACATGTGTGTATGTATTTACGAGATTTCGTAGCACTCTTGTGAGGGAACATTATAACATCGTATAACATCATCATCACCGTAGAACCGATGACCGTTGGGGAAAACGAGTTATCGAGTGGAGACCGCGTCTCGGCAAACGGAGTGTAGGACGCCCTCAGGCAAGGTGGACGGATGATATACGCAAGATGGCTGGCAGAAGCTGGATGCGAGAGGCCGAAAACACATCACAGTGGTGTGCAATTGGAGAGGCATATGTCCATCAGTGGCCAAGTATGGGCTGATGATGATGATGATAACATCATTACCTACACCGAATAATGGCGGTGCATTACCAACAGTTGTTATTTCATTGTTTTATTTTTACTTTTTATTGGATGATTTATTCAAGTATTACTTGTGCGTAAACTAATCGTATGTATTCAAGTATCTATGCAAATTATAATATTTAAAAGTGTCCTACAAACTGGTCCGGTGAAAAAAAAATCAATTTAAAACAACAAAACATACAATCCCCCGAAACGCCATGAAACAATAGACACCCTACAACAGGGACTGTCTCGCGGAGCCACTACATCATGGTCATGCGTTCATTACGGGTGACGTGTGACGTCACGGGGACCTAAATCTTAATTTTTGACACCCCTCGGGGAGCACGCGACGGCTACTAATGTTGATGTATCGGTCAGTAGCACGAAGTACACTCAGAACTAACTTAAATAATAAATAAATAAATATTTTACAACAACACACATATTGTCTTCATACCATGTTAAGTAATAGTAGGATAGAACATGCTTGACCGGATAGCGACACGCACTGCCCATTACACTATATTTTATGTTCCGTTATATATAAATTAGGTTACCTGGAAGAAATCTCTCTGAGCGACAAGGTCGCCATTTGCAATCTTACCATTGTTAGTTTTACATTTTGTAATGTACAGTGTGCAATAAAGAGTTTATTCATTAATTTATAAAAATAAATAAAAATAAAAAAATAAATACACTTCACGCCTTTAATCCCAAAGAGGGGTAGGCAGAGGCACTTGTTAAAGCAAGTACCCACGGTTCACCGAGCGTATTTAACCCAACGTGACAGGGGGTGAGCCCATCGCGGTTATAGGGTTCACACACCTTGTGGTGTGCGGGTTTCATCACGATGTTGTCCTTCACCGTACGAGCGTTGCGTTGCGTACATAGGCTCTGAGAAAGAGTCCCATTGGTACACGTCCAGTAGCCGGACTCGAACCCGGGACCTCCCGGTTACAAGTCAAGTGTCCGACCAACTGGACCACAGACGCTCTTATCATTAATTCATGTTAATTAGCTAAAGCACTTGTGTTATGGAACAACGAAATATACTTACTCAAATTCATTATTTATTTTTTAAATACATACTTATACAGGATGGCCCTGAAAATCGTGGATCAAACGAAACAGGCTGATAGATGGGGTTATTCTGAATCCGAAATTCTTCTACAATATATTTTTTTTATGAACACAACGAAAAATATTACACTTTTTTATTTTCATTAAAAAATCCCGTTTTTGCGTATATAGCCTGTTTCTTTTGATCCACGATTTTCGGGGCCACCCTGTATAAATAAAACACCCAGACACATCCGACAAGTACTAAATAGCTCATCACCTAAATACCTGTCAGGGGTGGGAATCGGACCCACGACCCTATGGAGTAGAGGGAGACATGCTAACCACTACACCAACGTGCCCGTCTAACTTATCATCACCATTTTCCTGCCCTTATGCCACACTAGGTGGGGTCGGCGCAACACGTTTCTTTTCGCCATTCATCTCTATCAGTCGTCATCTCTCTAGTTACACCTTTCACGCACATATCATTTTTAATCTACACATTTGAATCCCACCACCAAGTTTTTACGACCATTGCCTACCTTGTCGTAAAAGCCAAGGGCCCGTCTAACTTGCTTAGATAAATCGTTTGAAGTTTTATTTTTAAACAATATTTGTGTGCGCAGGAACGCGGTATAGGCTGGAGGTCTACAAGTCACTGGGGTGAAGTGGTACCTAATGGACAAGTGTGCTTCATTGTAGACAACATCGCTGCTACGGCCCCTTTCTCTCAGAGTGAAGGCAGAATATCAGTTCATGTCACAGGACACTGTGGCATTATGCTGAGCTGAACAACTGCAGCATGCATCACTCTGTTAACTTGTTTATTTTAAATTATTTTCTTGTTAATTATTATGTGTGTGTTGTATTTGTTTATTGGAAATAAATGTATGTCTATGTCTATGCTTAACATCTAGCAGGATGGTGGTCAAACGTTTGTTCAGGGTGTGTGAAAAAAATGTGTTTTTGGTTAAAAGTTTCGTATTAGAAATTAACCCCCTTACCAATAAACGCGTTATCACTTATACACCGGTTATTATGGAGTATAATTATAGGTCTACAAGAACTGGTTATTCCGTATTTGACACACAACTGACAAATTAAGTTGATCTTTGTGTATCATCTCAATAGCAATTACGCCATTATTAGAAAGACCCTAAAAGTGCATGTACCTAATCATATGCATAATCTCTATTTATTGTCATGAATATAATACTCATTAATAATTTTTCATTTGTCAAACAATATGTGGGGTATTGCGTTTTTCACAACACGAGGTGTGTGAAGCCTTATTTGTAACTCGCTTAGCGATTAAAAGTGTTGGTGCATTTTTTTTTGTATTCTAGTATAACACTGATTAAGGCTTTAACGGAAAAAAATCTTTACGAAGTGACTACAATTCGAATATCCGACAAGTCGTCTTTTTGTCATATTTTCTACTAGCTAAACGTTATTTTGACAATATAGAGGTACATATATTATTAACAATGTTTCTCGTCTATTATATGTATAATGGAGGTAATTATTATTATCTCCATATTAGCCGTAGAACCGACCGTTGGGGCAAACGAGTTCTTAAGTGGAGACCGCGTCTCGGCAAACGGAGTGTAGGACGCCCTCAGGCAAGGTGGACTGATGATATACGCAAGATGGCTGCAAGAAGCTGGATGCGAGAAGCCGAAAACAGATCACAGTGGCGTGCAATTGGAGAGGCCTATGTCCAGCAGTGGACAAGTATGGGCTTATGATGATGATAATTAAAAAAGTTATGCAACTTTTATTTTGCCTCAAAACCAAAACTTATGAACACACGAGGTACTAAAGAAAACCGCATCAAAATTCATAGCGTAGTTTTAAAGATCTAAGCATACATAGGGACAGACAGCGAGGACTTTGTTTTATACTATGTACACTTCACGACTTTTATTCGTAAAGCCGAGTAACCATGGGCACTTGCTAAGCAAATGCCCACGGTTCACCAATCGTATTTAACCCAACGTGACAGGGGATGAGCCCATCGCCGTTACAGGGTTCACACACCTTGTGGTGTGTGGGTTTCAGCACGGTGTTGTCTTTTACCGTACGATTATACCTACTTTACATTGATTAAAACGTTTTTAATGTCTCTTATGATTTTTCAATACAAATTTGAATATAATGATCCATTTCAGATGTCCCCCCTTTCAGCCTCCCGCAGCCAATCACCGATGTCCTAATTGCTCTCCACTTTTACCAACTTTATCACACTTCGATGGAAACCATTCAAACTGTAAACCATAAATCGAAAGGGTCTTTGTCATTAGACGCATTGGATTATATTGGGAGACAAAAGGAAGTGGTGATGATTACTGCTGCGTATCGCTATTGACATCGTGATCGTTTATTTCCAGTAGTTTCTTTTTCGCGGAAAAAATTACACATTTTTTGTTCGAAAAAGGGCGTGATAAAGGCACAAGTGGGAATAAACCAATGAAGACTAGTCGTCTAAAAAAGCAAACTGTTAAAGGCGGTAAAACTGAAACGATACTACATACGTTATTCTATGATCATGCGTCTTCAGACTCGCTCTATTATCAAATAAAATCAACTTATTGACAAATTATTGGAGCCGCCCTTTGAGCAACAAATATGCTTGTATTGGGATGCCCCGCTCTTTTACAACTCACATCTATGTATGTATTAGTGTTTTCATGTTATTCATTATAGGTTATAAAACAATAACAAGATGGTAAGCGAAAACCTCATGTATGCGGTGTGTGTGCGTGTGTATGCGCGCGCGCTTGTGTGCGTATTATATCTCATGAGAATGCGTGCGTATTATATCTCATGTAAATTATCTCTGCCAACCCCTCTGAGAAACGAGCGTGACGTCATTGTATGTACAGAGATAGTTAAAAGATTTACCTGTATTTATTGTTATGCCAAATATGTCAGAAATACGTCTTCTTACTCCAACTTACGTCTGAAATACGAGTTTGAATTGTCATGGGCGATATTTTTTGTTTTTCATCACTATGAACAAGTGTTGTTAAACAGCGATGGGGTCTACGATGGAGCATATTATATCATATATGATAGCATATTATATATATATATATTTAATATGCTATTGGCTATATGGGAATTTTCTTTGAGGTTTTTCTGACAGGTTTTCGAGTGGAGAACTGACATTACTGTCATACTTTCAAAACAAAGTTTGACATTACTGTCATACTTTCAAAACAAAGTTTGACAGTAATGACAGTTCTCCGCCGGTCGACTTTCATCCATTCTCTTTAAATAATTATAATTCATTTTATCTGGTATATTTATCATAATTATTTGTGTATATCGCCTCTCTCACTGAGTGCCGGCGGAAGAGCAGCGTCACGGGTAACTGTGACTTGATGCTGAGCCGGAGTCTCCTCTTCGCCAGACACACTGTGCCTATTTATTTGTTATTGTGTATTTTTTATTCTGTTTCCTTTTTTATGTGTGTGTAATTTGTGCTAGTCAGAGAAAATAAATGTATTGTCTTGACTTGTCAACTTACTCCCAAGTCTAATTTTCTTAAAACAACAAAAACCTGGAGAGTGTGATACAGAGTTGCATAACCTAATACTCCCATTGCGTTTTTACAAAAGGACCAGAAGAACGGCAAAACTTCATCCATACCAGGTGGATTTACTATTTACGCGAACGAAACGGCTTGCGTCTACTTTCATAGTGCGAATGTGATGTGGGATGACTTGCCGGAGTCTGTTTGTTTCCTGCGCAGTACAGTCTAAAGGTCTTCAAGTCGCGGGTGAATAGGTACCCAATCAACAAGTGTGCTCCATCCTAGACCACATCGCTGCTTAACATCAGGCAGGATGGTGGTCAAACGCTTGGTCAATGTGTTTAAAAACAAAAACGTCTTCGCCTTAACTCAGCGCAGTGTGCTCTTGCGCACCTTACGGACACACCTCGGAGCGCCATCTATCAATCCGTCGGCGAACTGCATTACGTTGGAGCTAAACAACTGATAGATGGCAGCACCGCTTGCTGATTCATATATTGACTTGCTGATGGTTTTATAACAAAGTTACTTATAATAAATATGAGGTGGGCTACCTTACTACGTTTACGTAAAATTTATTTACTTTGGGATGTGTGTCGTTAGGTACAACCGAATGCGATAGGGTAGGCGTATTTACACATATTAAATACTAGCTGTACTGCGCGGTGTTACTCGCGTTTTTTTTTTTCGTTCCTTCGTCAAGTATGTTGTATTCGTTACAAACATCCATCCATACAATTCTTTCCTCTTTATAATACGATAGGGCATACTGAAAGTTTCTGGAATTGGCCAGATACGAAAAAAAAATACTGATTTTGAAAAAAGATCTCTTATAGATTATGAAAATTTTCGAATTCCATGGCAATCAGTTGTTTTTTGATATTTGTGTTGTTTTGTAATTTTGTTGCGGACATTACCATGAAATTGACGCGTGAAAATTTTCGGTCTATGTTTTTTTATGATTTTCGCTGTGGGTTAAATCAACAATAGAGTTGCCAGAGACTTCAACTAGCGTTTGATGATGAAGCCCCGTCTCGTAGCTCTGTGTATGCGTGGTTTGCTGAGTTCAGACGTGGACGGAGACACCTCCAGGATGACATTTGTGAAGGTCGGCCAACAGCGGTTACCGACACTAACATAGACACTGTGAGGCAATTAATTATGACTGATAAAAAAAATACCTGTGAGCAATTTCGGTCTGCATTAGAGATTGGAATGAGTCAAGTTCAAACTGTTTTACATGCACATCTAAACGTAAGGAAGTTATGCCGTCGATGGATACCGCAAGATTTGACAAAAGATCAAAAACGACTACGCATGGATTGTTGCCGTGAAATGATAGCAAAGTATGACGGAGGGCAATCATTGACTGTCTATAATATCGTGACAGCTGACGAAACGTGGGTATACTGTTTCGAACCTGAAAGGAAAAGCCAATCGGTAGAATGGGTCTTCCCTTTTGATGATTTACCCACAAAAGTCAAGAAAAGTCGAAGAACGGGTAAGAAAATGGTTGCCTCGTTTTTTGAGAAACAGGCCATTATGCAACGGTAGCATTTGAAGATCAGAAAACAGTAACCGCGGATTGGTATACAAACAAATGTTTGCCCATAGTTCTAGGAAAAGTCGTGAAAAGTGTCCTCGGAGCGATGTAGTCTTTCACCACGACAACGCGTCCGCGCACTCCGCCCGGCTGACGAATGCGTATTTGAAGAGTGAAAAAGTACAACTTATGACACATTCGCCTTATAGTCCAGACCTTGCACCATGCGACTTCTTCTTGTTTCCTAAAACTAAAGATAAACTTCGAGGTTCAAGATTTACAAGTCCTGAAGCGGCGGTGAGTGCGTTCCACGAGGCCATTAAACAGATCTCCAAAGAAGACTGGTCCCACTGTTTTACACAATGGTTTTAAAGAATGCAAAAATGCATTGTCTACCGGTAGTCTACCTGTGTTTTTAAGATAAAGTTTCTCACTGGAAACGCCTTTCCTTACTGGAATGGTATGACGTCTTGTTCTCCTTCCTCAGGCTGCCAAACCGCTTAGGTTGGTTTTTAATGCCATAAGTATTGGATAACCGGGATAAGAGATGAGATTTTATAAAGAGAAAGAGAGCGGACCTATGCTTGCACGAAAGGACTCAGGATCCACTTTTTGATAATTTCGGCATTAATAATTCCATTGATATACTATGGCGACAATGTTAACTTAATACGCAGATGTAATCGTGCCTATCTGAAGTTTACAATTGGAGAGGCCTATGTACAGCAGTGGATAAATATGTGCTGATGATGATGATGACAGCATACATAGGACGGGACAGACAGCGGGAGGGGACTTTGTTTTATACTATGTATTGATTAAGATTAGGTAAGTCAGGTAGTTGAGGCTGATTCACAATGCTTCGATGCGTGTAGGATGCTAAGAATCAAACTCAGCATCATGCACGCTTTTTTTGGTATACTGGTTATACAGAGACTATTCGATATTAAAATTTAATTTGGGAATGGTTTTAGTTATTTTTTTTTTATCCTTACTTTAGCGTTGTGTTATCTTTAAAACCCTCAAACCCGTTGACATCGAAATTTATTTGAAACTGAATTAACTATTTTCCGATAGTCAGTAACATAAAATAACACATTTATTTATACTTGCCAACTGCCAAGTATAATTATATTACAAGCTGGTATGTCAAGATTGTTTAAATAATATGCGTTTCTACCTCTATATATCCTTATCAAGTCAAGGGTAATCTAAATACTAGTTAGTTTATTCTACGTAAATAAAAAGCGTGTGTCACGTAACGTGAGTTTAGTCGGTGAGAGTCCGACACTATCCCGTTCGCTGTCCCCATGGCGGCGGGGTGTCCATGAGGATTCCCCCATTTAAAAAAAAGGCCAACGTCTGTCGAGTCCACTAGTATTAGTCTGGATTTGTTCTAAATAGACGCCAGAGTTATTATTATTATTTTCTAATAAGAGACGATTATTGGAGTAACGCCGTGAGTAGGATGTGAAATTATAAACACGATTGGAAATAATGTCTCCACTAAACTTACCCCCATGTTTCTTGAGCGTGATCTACCTGACAACGAAATAAAATCATTCACAGTTGTGACGAGTCCTGATGGACCAATGGTGGTCGCTGAGCCAATCTCAGCACTGGTCAGACTTTATTTGTATTGATTACGCTTCAATATACCAGAAGTTAATAAACGTCTTGTATTTCTGTTGCAATTAAATGTATAAAGCTCGTTTGATCTGTTTCAGTGCGGTAAAAAAATGAATATGGATTCCAAAGCAATACAAGATTGTGCCAAAAGTGACAGAGGTCTCGAATTGCTGAAGAAGTACGGTGAAGAAACCGACAAAATAAAGAAAGATCTCGTGCCGTGGGTTCTTATTAATGGAGTTCATTTAGACTTCCACGATTCAGAAGAACTTATGGATGCAATTTGTAAAGCATTCAAAAATCCACCCCCACCATGCCGACGTGCTATTAACGATGAACTAATCAATGAAGTCCAGCAAATTATATAGGGGAACATGTACAATTGCATTAGACGGAATATGCCATTTTTCAGTGATTGCCTTATCACGACTTAATACAATTATTTTTATAAATTCTTTAATAAATACAGATTTAATTTGATATGTTGTTTATTCCTATCACAGCTTCCAATATCCACATTAATAAAAGCGTTGTGAATGTACCTAATATGTTTATTGTTATTAGTATTTCAACTAGCTGCAATAACGATAAAATATTTCTCTATGTCGGTAATCGAGTATGAACTATTCGATTACCGACAACGTCTTTTTTTTAATTGTCTTAATTCAATTAAATCGTCTTCTCATCATCAGCCACGTGACGTCCACTGCTGGACAAGGGCCTCGCCCAATGATTTCCATGAACATGAGGGGGGAAATGCCAATAATCGCCACGCATGGCAGGCGGGTCGACGATCGCAGTGGTGTTATGGTTAACTCACAGAGAGCGCTACTGTCCGTCCTCTGGAGAGGTCTCTCGGTCGCCTCTTACGACCCCTCAAGACGGGATTTGTTGGGCTGGGATGGTGACACATGTCTTCTATTCGTCGTTACCACACGGCTAAATTGTTTTCTTTTTTATTTCAATTGATTTTTATTGCCGAAGCATGAAAGCATCGATGGCAAGTAGCTGCTCCACTCAACACACTTATCGTATCCAGCAGTGGAAGTCAGTGGGCTCACATGAACAGGAACAAATGATAATACTATTTAAGGGTAATTATTACATAAAATCAAAACGTACCTATTTTTGTGAAAAAAGTTACATACATAATTTCGAAAGTTACAGAAACGCAAACAATGCGATGTAAACCAATCGAACCGTGATTCGAATAAAATTGTAACCCGAATGCCCGAAAACCGTAGGTTTGTGTGCTCCATCGTAGACCACATCGCTGCTTAACATCAGGCAGGGTGGTGGTCAAACGCTTCTTCATAGTGATAAAAAAAATACTTTACAGGACAGCAAAAAACATTTTGCGTACTTTCAATCACGCTAGAAGGCACATTTTTAATTTGGTTTTGGCTGTATTTAACATTTTTGTGAATGGTCTTAAAACTACACTTATAGACATTTGTTGTTTTTCATTAAAAGATAAAATTAAGGATTTTAAAGCAATTACGTTTGCAAAAATAACAAAGTTTGAGTGAAATAAAATGGTAAGTTTACCTCTAATTTTAAGTACCTTAAAAGGTATTGTGTTCTAACGTAACTAAAGTTACCTCGGACTTAATACGGGTTTTTAACGAAAA
>SJJU01010797.1:0-16766 GCA_012932125.1 Conopomorpha cramerella
AATACGAGAATTGCACTAGGTACAGGTCTACGTACCTAGGTACCAACCTATGCTGGTTTTCCATCACTGTAAAATCGATCGATACTCGCCCAGAGTATTGGAATCGACACTTATCTATTATGATAAGTTATCCTTTTCTTACATCTCTCCAGTCATACACAAAATACCGGTCGCTTTTTTATACTTTCCACGCTTTATAATGTTTGATCCAACAAAGAATGCGGTTAATTAGGTGTTGATGACGTTTTTATTGTTGTTTGAAAGACCATATTTCAAAGGTGGTTCCCATGATAAGGAAATCAAGAGTTTGCTAATGGCAGACCAGATAAATCGAGGGGAACTTTATAGAATCTTAGGGATGACTGATGTCACGCACAATAGGCGCATTGGACGTCGAACTGCAAAAAATCCCCGTATCATCTAAGTACATCTAGGTACTGGCTGAAGTCGGTAATAAGTTTTTTAAAGAAAAAAAATATAATATACCTACTTGTCACTCTTTCTGCAATATTTCAATTATTACAGTTCCACGTGTTACTGAGAAAACAACGTCTGTAATAAGACACCGCATCTAATAATTTTCGACTAAAAACTATATTGCAATATAGGAGCACAGTTCTTGGCGAAGAATAATGAACTTTAGTGATCCTGGGTCTCAGACAGCAATTAAGCACATAATCCCCTGAAAATGATGTGATGTTGCACCTTTTCTTTATACAACATCAGTATATGTACCTACTGTTTATACAAAGTCACAAATATTATGGAGAAGGCGTTGCGTCTTGATTCATTCTCGATCTGCCATCATGCCTACGTAAACAATTTCATATCACCAAAAACTACAATGAAAACTATGCTATACTGAATATGTACTGGTTAAATATGTACCTAATAAACTAGTGTGTTCCATGCTAGACCACTACACTGCTTAACATCAGGCATGATAGTAGTCAACTCTTGTTCAATGCGTTTAATTAAAGGTTTAGGTGAGCAATCATTATGCCGTGGGCAGAAGTAACAAATGCCAAATAAAAAGAGTCCATTTTCAGTATATGTGCAATGACAAATACTTCGTCATCTCTGAAACATACCTTTCAAAAACAGCTCCAATAGACAGCCCATCGGGTAGTGTGGTCGGCAAGTCTTTCAGCGAATGTACCACAAAGTCAACAGTGTTGTTTCTGAGGGCATCCTCCAAGTCCTTGGTAAAGAGTGACTTCTCACCAATTTTTGGTAATGAGACGTCCAGGATCCGATCACCGAGGGTTGTCATTGTAACTGGAGACAAATGTGGCCTTTACAACTGCTTATACTGTACACTGTATAATATCAAGGCTTTATCGGCACCATAATGGACGACATGGAATTCTTCCAGAATGTTAATAAACTTAAATCTGGTTAATAATCTCATGGTCTGAATAAACTTAAATCTCCAGATTTCATAGTCAGCTCCTACAACATGCCATGAAGAAAAGCAGCAAATGCAGTCTATTTACATGCCAGATCAACATGAGATGAGGAATTTCTTTACATTGAACTTACTATTAATAAGTTATGTGGACATTGTATTTTAAATAAATAAATAAAAATACTCACCAATTTCAAACTCTTTCTCCGGGTAAACTTTTTTCAGGCAACTTATAACATAATTTGTCTGAATTAAAGCTAACTGTAAAAGAAATATTATGTGTAACAATGATAGACCTATAAATTACTGGAGTTTCTTTTATTTATTGTAGTAAGTATCTAATAAGTAAATAAAAATATTTTGAATGTGTTATGAAACCTCGGTAATTACTTACTTCACTTTTCCTTGAACCGACCCGTATCACTGATTTACCTTCAGTTTCCATTGTAATAACGGAAATGAGCGATTATAATGCAAAAGAAGAATAATATGTAAATATTATAAAAATTATAAACAAGTATAGGTTATGTTTCATAAAACTACTGCTGTGTCACAACCTTGTAAATACTCTACCAATAGGTAATTTATTTTAAAATCTTTATTATTATACTAATCACCAACACTGTAGTGGATTAGTTAATTGTATTTTACGAACTGTGCGATTTATTTACAAAATATCATCACGTCAGCCATTTGTCGAGTTTGACACTGAATCAGTAATAATTGACAGACATGACGTGTACTTGATTTTTTTAATGGAGTGCATATTCGAGTCCCTTTGCCATGATGTGCAATATCTGTGAAATTATTTTACTCGTAACAGAGGGTTTTAGTGGGTTATATCTCTGTTGTTTAATCAGTAATGTCACGGGTTTATTTCGAATATAATTAAAAACCTTGATCTTGCTTTGGGGAAGGAGGTTGTATCTTCGAGATCGGCTATACTTACTAGCCGTAAGCCGTGTAGTGTAGGTACTTACCAATTGGTCTCACTATCAAAGCGTATCTATCGTATTACGCTCATACGGTGAAAGGAGCATCCTATGAAATCATCATATCACTACACATGTGAACCCTATAACAAAGATAAACTGAATCCTTATCACGTTGAGTTATAATACGCGCGGCGAACTATAGACATAGTGGTTATTAAAATTTTCTTACGATTACTATAGGAATATTGATAAACAAGCCATTTTAAGAAAGCCAAAGTGGGAGTGTAGTTTTGTAAAATACTACTTACTGGCCGAAATTCAAGAACAAGTTTCTTTTTACTTTTTCTGCAACTGTAATGTAACATATAGCTCTGAATGATTAATTTTCAAAGGTGATATAAGAAACAGTTTTGGAACCTATGGTTAATATTCAGTTAGGGAACACCATCCGGAGTGAAAGAATTAGTAAATAAGACAACAACATTTGATTAATCACTTCCATTTATTTGTTACCTAGATTGAGGGCACAATAGAAGACGTATGTATCTAATAATTGCTTTTAACTACATACAAAAGTAATAGGTATTTTAGATTTCAACACAGGTAAAAGGTCATGTAAGGGAAAAATATTGATCAAGTACTAAGTAGCAAACATATAGGTATACTAAATGCAAAATTGAAATATTTTTTTAATATTGAATTGTGGATTGTTATTGACAATCCAATTAGTCATATTCTTTTCATTTACCTAACATCCAATGTACACTGGTGAACATTCAATATAATCAACGAAATAAATAAAAAAAAAATCAAAGTGAGACATACAGAGTGTAAAGGACCCCGAGCAATGGTCTCATAAAAGTTGTTGGGCTCGTCAATATGAACAACTTTTACTATGGCGACAATGCGGGGAAATGAAAAAAAAACTGTTTCATCTCCATAAGATTGACATTTATTTTGCCTCGAGAGATGGTTTTTATGAGACATTGTCGCCATAGTAAAAGTTGTTCATATTGACGAGCCCAACAATTCTAAGACCATTGCTCCGGGGTCCTTTTACACACAGTATTTTAGCAAATATTATCCAGATAATTTCTGTATAACTTCAAACAAACAAGAACGAACTTCAATCAAAACTTTAAGACTGAAACAGGTTTCACATGGATGTCATTGTCAGAACTGAGCAGCAGTTAGAAAACGAAAATAGGACTCCAACTGTTGCACTCAGTGAGTTAATTGTAAATATTACTACATATTCATAGTCTCCTACACCAGTGTACATGTCACAACATATTTGCCTACCTAAATATTTCCAAATCACTCATCGCAGTTCATATCAATAATCTAGACAAAATCATGAAAAAAAAATCACAGATAAATGATTAAAACATCAACGTAATACGAGAGGGACTTGCTTCAAATTAGTATTATTGGGTCCCTTTTTTGTAGCGCCCTTTACACGATCAAATTGTCAAAATTAGTGTGTATATTGAAATATTTTGTTCATTTGGAACAACTTTGCCTGTTTGACGTGCTTGTCAAACAAGATATTGAAGGAAAGATAATTTCATTTCAATTGTCAAACAAATTTGATCATTTAAAGGGTGCATAAAAATCAGTGACAAATGTTATTCTGTTCCGAAATTTAAATAAATCCGACCAATTCGTGGATTTTATGTATCAATAAGTACTGTAACAAACAAATAATAATATGGATATTGGAACAGGTAACATGTATTATGCTACAAACATATAAAAAGATATTGATGTACGATATCACATCAAATTGAATTCTGAAAATTAGTTTGGTCAACCTTTGCTTAAATTTGTCAAAATTTTAAGTTACTTAACATATTAAAAGTAACTCAAAGTTAGTAAATGGCTTATTATTAATAGCAATTCAATATAACAATGCAGTCTAAGAGGCTTAGGAATTCTGTAATAAGTCTTTAAAATTACATTTGTGATTCAGTGTAGCCATTTTAAAATGTTACCTTCTTATTTAAACTTAACACTGTTACTTCTTATTCCTTCTGCTACTTCTCAATATGCGGCGATTTGTTGCAATTGTAACTTTTGTCTTCTTCGGTGTTTGTTTTGGTTTTTCTGCAAAACAATGAAAATAATGATTAATCAAAGTGTTTAGTAGTTAGTGTAGAAGTCGCCCCAAAAGGACATAGGTACATACCTCAAAAACCTCAAAACTGGACATTTTCAGAATGGAGATAATATCCTGACAGAAAAGTACTACAGTAACCAGAGATCGAAATAAAAGTTCAATGGTTGTGAAGAAACAAAGGGTTATATGTTGCTTGTGTAGTTGTAGATGTGGGAACGATTCCCACGGCTGACAAGTACTTAGGTAACGAGCTTTCCATAACACACAGTACTTTACCTACTTAACATGGGATGAAGGCAATCCATGTATTGTTGTAGTTTTTTTATTCGTCAGGACTGTGTCAAATGGAGGTTTGTAGCCTGTGCTAATCTCTCTGGGAGACAAGTGTGAAGTTAATGTAATTTTATTTATTTATTTATTTATTTAGTAATTAGGTGTATAAGAAATAGATAACTTACTAGAGGTTTTCGTCGTCGAGTTAACTTCATTTTCCTTCACCTTGTCAGTTTTAACAGCAGCTGTACTACACTCCTTTTTGCTTATTTTCCTAGTTTTATTCTTATTTTCTTTTGGAGTCTCCACTTTTTTCGTAACGTCTACTTCCGATTTTTTATTACACTTCCTAGTAACAACTTTACTTGCACACATTTTAGTGGTTTTCGTAGATCTGGTGCGTCTCGGAAGTATATCCTCTACTAACACTTTACACGATAGAATTTGTTTCTCTAATTCAAGCTTCTCTTTAGCTTCTCTCTTCATTTTAGAGTGATGTAATTTTGCCATTGCTGGTGTATATCCTTCAGGGGCGTCTAGTGAGCTATCGGCGGTTTTTCCTGATATTTTATTTTTGAAATTTGCGATTACTTCTTTCATTGCATAAGTCGGGTTCATAGAACTGAGGTAGTCTTTTTGCAGTAGTGGAGAATGTTGATTTGTGTCGGAATTTTCTGAAGCGTTCGAAAGTTTTCTGATTCTGTATTTACACGTGTCATCGTCGTCATCGTCATCCGTCGACGCAACATTTCTCTCCTTCCTTATAATGTCTTCTGGATTGCCAGCCAAAATCTCTGCCCATGTAAACTGGCGCGCTGATCCCATAAAATTCCCGAACTTTCCGATGCTGCTTCTATGGGTCCTTTTGCCTCGTTTTTTCGCAGTCACCTTGCGTTTGGATCTTAGATTTTTCGGCGAAAGTTTTTTGCCTAAAACATCGTGCGGCATTAGAGATTTTTTCAAACGCGCGACCAAATCTGCGTCGGATATAAAGAAGTTTCGAGACGTGCAAGGCTTCCGGACGCCATCACTGGAGGTATTTAGCGTCTGTTTTAGAAGTTCCAGTTTCAAATCATTCTCCAGTGAATGTATATTTTCGCGTTCACATGCTTTCTTTATACCATTACGGGCTAAGAAATCGGGAGGCGTATTTTTCGAACCAAATCGTTTCGTAGCATAGAACATTTTCCTACTCATTGGTGACATTGGAGGTCCAGAGAAATTCAAAGACACTTCCTTATCAGTGCAGCCATTTTTGGCGAGTTCAGTTCTAAAAATGCTCCTGCAATAATCATAGTCCGGCTTTTCAGTGTAGTCTAAACTTGTGATGTACTGAAAGTACTTTTCCATAAACTGCGGATAGAATTCAGTTTTGAAACATGTTTTTAGTAGCAATTTAATGTCACTCATAAAGTTTTTCTTGAGGGCATGAACAAGGTCTGGTTCAGCTAATACCTCTTTGGTTTTCCATGGTAGTGTGCCTGTCAGCCAGTCTAAAATATTGTAGCCCAATGTTTCCAAGTCAGATCGGCGTGAATGGGCGCCAATATGTGAATCTCTCGAACTGTACTCGAGTGTACCATCATGAGCCTTTCGCGCGTCCATACCAAAGTCTTTATGATTCCCCTCAGAGTCTAGGAACTTTGACGCCAGTCCGTAATCTAACAAGTAGATTTGTCCAGCAGATTGAGACATGACGCCTTCCTTGTGTACAGATGCAGTGCCAGTTTCGGGTATGTCTACTTTCACATCCTTCTTCTGAAGCTTAGGATCGTCATGGAAGCCTTCATCTGAGGAATACTCGAGGCGTTTATTTTCAAACTCATCAAGGTATTTCTGATACGACTGATCTGAGCACACAGAGCTGTTCAGGTCTTCATAGTTTACGTAGTTGGATATCTGACGGAGATTGAAAGCATGATGCCTGTGTAGCTGCCTGTGGTCTCTATCCGACAGTATTTTCCTCAACTTATTCTTCACACTAACAAGCTTTTTGTCTTTCTCATCTTCAGGGTCTGCATCTCTGACTTTGAAATCTTCATCGTGGTAGTAATTAGAGTTTCTAGACTTACTACTGACTTTAACCTTTCTCTGTTTGCCGGACAAAACTGTGACTTCTTTTATTTCTTTTTGGAATGACGGTGTTGCTTTCGGTGAAGATAATTTCGACAGCTTGTTGGCATCAAATCCCAGCATTAAATTTGAACTTTTTATATCTGAATGTGTGTAGCCCTGTCCATGCAAGTATTCAAGTACATCCAATATCTGTAAGGCAAGTGCTAAAACATTTTTCAGGTCTAATACTCTTGTGCGAGCAATAATTTTCTGTAAGTCTATGTCATATCGAGGAAGTATGAGAAATCTGTATTTGGTTCCTGTGGTCTCATCTGTGAACGAACCGCTTGCAATATACACTGGCATACCAAAATGCTTGAGCTTCTTTTTTTGTCGCCATGATTTCACTGTAACAAAAACAAAAAGCAATTACTAAATGCTTTCCAATAATCATCATCAATACCGATCTAGTACTATGAATTGTAAAATGCTGTGAACAGAAATAAAATAACATTCAGTCTGTTTTACGACATGGATGCCAGGTGAAGATTAGTGAAAAATGTGGTGCAATTTTTGACAGTGAATTGGAGCAACCTTGAACAATTTCTCGATTCTTTACATTTTAAAACATACAACTTTAATGTTTTGTCTTAACTTGGAGAGTTCATTTTGATAAGTATTGTGTGAATTTCATCACATGTGTTTCTTTTCTTACATTTAGTTAAACTGGAGACCCGGTAAACATTGTTCTTCAATATACAATATTAACAGTATTTCCCTGTTATGTATGTATTATAACATTTACATGTAAACCTTCAAGTATATCCATTAAAGAAAACTGTACCAAAATCTGGTGTATTGATTTAAAGATATAAAGCATACACAGGGACAGACAGCAGGTGACTTTTTTCACTATGTAGGTGTACTAGATGATGCGGTGACATCCATTCATACAATGTTCACTTAAATACAGCTTGTGTGTGGTGAAATTTGTACTTTACACCATTAGGTAAAAGGTCCCTTTTCCATTGAATAGTTCTTTTTTTAGAATGAGTATGTAGTTCAAACACAGACTAGCCAAAATGGGACACTAGTCAGTTTGATACAATAGTCACTAAAACTCTAAGACAGACAACAGGAGCATAGTGTACAATTCATTATCTTTGAATATAACAAACAGAACTACTATTAACTTAATGACACAATAGCTTTTCCAAGAATATAACGACTGTCTGATCTGATGTATAAACTTGTTTTTACAGCTGTTCTGTATGCTCCTCTCTCCATTTGAGTCAACATCTTAACCTTGCGAATTGTAATGTTCATGTTTTATTTACAAATCATACCAAATTTTCAATGTCACATTTAGTATGAGATAACATTTACCATCGAGAGATAGGGGATGAGTTTGTTATATTGATAGAAAGATAGTAATGTAAATAAATTGTTAGTTGTGTTATATGTTAGTGGCGCTGGTAAAATTATTCAAGATACATCAATACAAGTTGACTCCTGCTGTCTGTCCACATGTACGCAATCTTTAATGTTTCATGTTCAATCTTTAAGACTATGCATTGGATTTTGATGCAGTTTCCTTTGATAGATTGAGTGATTCATGAGGATATAATAACAACACTGTTAATAATGTATATTGGGAAAACATCATTTGCCAGGTCAGCTAGGACATACACAAATGTTACAAATACTGTTTCCCAAAGAGGTAGGCAGAGATCACAGATCTCCACTTGTCATCCTGCAATCCTGGCAAATCTCTTTCCCCTCTTCCATATGTAAAACTATACTATGGAATACTGAGATGTCCTAGATAATGTTGATGTTAATACTTTTGTAGGTATGGCAGTATTGTGTGTGACATCGGGTTGCCACAGAGTGCAAACCAGAGAGTGTACAGATTGGTAGTGATTAAGTAGTTGTACTACATAGTGGCTTTGTATATCCAACACACACACACACCTTGTCGAATGTTTATTTTACAATGTTGTAACAAACAAACAAACTTTATAGCATACCTATGACAAATGTAATAAAGAAAGGAACTTACCATTATCAACTTGCGCAGTCCTAATCAAGCAGTGGATCTCGACAAACAGTGGGCCATTTGTGTGCGGTTCAATTTTCACAACATAACGAGCATTCAACTTTGTCACTTCTCTGTCTACATCGTCGGAAGCCAAATAGATACGTCCGAAGCTACCTCGACCTAGAATATAAGATGACATTTTCTTTGAAACACAATTCTGGGCGAAATGTTTCATACATAATATTTCTACAGGAGCTACAATATTTATAACTTGTTAAAGTATTTGAACAGTATGGAAGCTAAGATTTGTGTCAAAAAGTAAATCATACTAAATCTGACCCATTGCATTTATTATATTATCTATAAGTCCCGGGTTAAACCATTCAGATAGATGTTTTACTGTTAATTAAGCCATTTAAGAACAGAGATAATTGATTTAAGTACATTAATTTTATAATGATGCTTTCCTACATGCCTACTAATGTTATAAATTTTAACATAATTTTGTTACAAGTTAATATGAAAACTTACTTTACTTATTCAATCATCCGAAAATTTTGTACACACATCATTGGAGATATTGGAAGTAACTAGGCTACATTATATACCAAAATTTGCATATAATAAACATTTAGGTCATCCACCATAGCACATTATAAACTAGACATGTTCTGCAACTTCTATAGTTAAAATATTATTTTAAAATGTAAATAATACATAATATACCAATTATAACTTACCAATAGGTTTGCCAATTCGCCATTTCTTCTGTTGAACATCATTGAAGACAATGCCAGAGGGCAATGCTTCGTCGTCAAAGAAACTCACGTCCAAGCTTGGTGGCTCCTCCAAAACCACCTTGGACTTCTTTTTAGGGGGTTCAGTGAACGGTAACAAGTCATTAACACGTCGGGGCATTGTATTTACACCAAGGAATCATATCAAATAGACCCCCTATTATTGTTAATCGATACAGACGTCCTAACGCAGCTGAAACAGATTGTATATTAAGAATATTTATAGTAAGTTCACGTAACTGTATCTTTAAACCAATTACAGTCAACGTGAGGGGCAATGTGACTGTAAAATAGGATTAAATCGGCACATTATTGTTTTTAACCGTAGCTCTTACCTTCATGCACTTCACAGCATACACGGGCTAGGAAAAGTAAATATTTTTTACACGGAACGATGTTTGAGGTTATGGTACAAAAACACAGGTAAGTATAATGTAAATATTACTGTAATTCAACAAAGAAATCAAAAATAACACGCTAACATCACAACTGACTGATCATTTCGCCATGTTGTTAGAAAATCGATGAGATGTTGATTACGTCACAGGGATGCCGTCTTGCCATTGGTCGTGAAAGTAAACAGGTTTCTTTTAAAAAAAATCCGTCTGTCAACGGAACGAGAATTTTAGAAATTGTCCGATCAAAATCTTGAGGTGTCTAGCTAAATCCCGCTAGTGATGAGTGTTCCTAAAAGTAAATGAGAAGTAACCTCAAAGTAACAAAAAAACTTTCTTATTACTCTTGCGCATAATTATAACTGGCAATACTTATTTATTATGCTTATAAATTAAGAATAACTTGATTACTCCTTACTCCTTGGGTTGGCAACAGAAGATTGGAAAGTTTACCGACTTCTTAAATTGTTCGCTTAACATGCAATCATATGGTAGAACCTCAGTAATTATTCAAGCAACTTTTTTCGTTAATTCACAACCTTGTATGTCTTTAGAGTTGAAATTTCTATACCAAATATTTGACAGCAATGCACCGGTGACGCTTGTCGAACGAAATGGAATGGACGTAGAATAGAACGAACGAACGAAACGAATCTTATAAAAACCAAAACAAATTCATTCATGAAACGCTGTTTGATGCGGCCGGTTGTGTCTTTCCTATTACTTTCCGCGACAAATACACGCGATGTATTTTTTTTATGTCAACAACCTGGTAATATGTAGTTATGTGTACGATTAACAATGTTTGTTTGTGTGTATTATTGTTTCATAAATAGTTTTTAACATACTGAAGGCATAATGTAATTTAGTTTATGTGAACAAAACGCAGTTTGTAGTGTTGTGAGTTCGAAGATGGATTGTGTTAATGCTGACTCAGACCATTCTATGACCTGGGAGGATTTCTTTGGTATGTACCTACTTCACTTTATGTTATGTTTTTAAATTGCACTTGGCTTAAGTACTTTGTACATGACTTCGAAATTCGAATAGTTATAGGTAAGGTTCCCGACCTATCTCATGATTAAAATAGTAGATACCTAATTAATGCGGCTAGTAATCAGGTATCTACTGCGTTCTTAGCATACCTACACTTACTATGTAGTACAAGTAAGTAAGTAATTAAGTATGTATACGTTTAAAAAGTCAAGAGAACTGTTACTCGCTCAAGATACCCGACTGGTTTACGCTGCATTTCCTAGTAAGGAAACATGTATAGGATTCTACATAGGTAGCCAGTACCGGGAAATGTACGTTACGCTGTTAGATGTCTTGTAATTTTCTTGTTACATTTTCATACCTTCTGCTTCTTGGCGTGCGTTTTTCTAGATACCTAACTGGAACTGGCTAATTAGAAGCTAAGCTTACCTACCTACATTAGCTGTGTTATCCCAGGTGGGTAGTACGTCTGGTACCTATAGTCGGCGTCAACTTAGAAGCAAATTCTGACACATTGATAAATCCAAGAAGATTTTTTAGAATGGATGTGACTGATAACCAAATGTATGGCGATGACATTTGTATTACAGTGTGGGACGTCCTATTGCTTCTTAGCTCGTTGTCATCAATTAATAGAGATGTGATTTTTTTTGTTCATCAATTGAAGTGACAACGTTTCGATTATGCAGTCATAAGTAAAATAAATATAATAATCTGTATTATGAACGGCTAACAAATAGGTTTCATCTTGTCGAAACCCAGAATATATTATCTGATGCTCATACAACATTTACGAAGACTATAATTGATGGTACCAAATCATCATTCATGTATCGATTCTAAAATACATCGATTTTTTCCAATATTGTACAACAGTATTGTCTGTGGTCCAGTTGGTCGGACCCTTGACTTGTAACCGGGAGGTCCCGGGTTTGAGTCCGGTTACTGGACATGTACCAATGGGACTCTTTTTCAGAGCCTATGTACGCAACGCAACGCTCGTACGTGAAGGACAACATCGTGATGAAACCCGCACACCACAAGGTGTGTGAACCCTATAACGGCGATGGGCTCCCCCCTGTCACGTTGGGTTAAATACGCTCGGTGAACCGTGGGTACTTGCATTAGCAAGTGCCTCTGCCTACCCCTCTTTGGGATTAAAGGCGTGAAGTGTATTTATTTTTTTATTTTAGTATCAGTCTAATGGTGGCCATACATTCTACGAGAAATCGTTCAGGGTAATACCTAATGTATCGACCTACCTACCTATGTTTAAACTAAAAGTTAATGAACTCTAGATAGGTATTCAGTTTATTTTAGTAGTAAGAGTGTTTTTGATACATAAGGTTTTTTTTAAAATTTTAGTTTGTTTCGTTTCTATCTCTCGTTTTTTTAAATGTAACTCAATAAGCGCGTTTTGGCTCTATGATGTTAAGCCTTATTGTTTTATTGTATATAAATAAAGAAATCATCATCATCAGCTCATACTTGTCTACTGCTGTATTTCCGGTCGACAAAGTACTAGGACTTTTACTGTGTCTACTTTCGATTTAATATGATTTTAATTCCTATACTTTAGACATAGGAATTTTTACGTTGTTTTTCGTTTGATCTGTTGCGACCGCGAGTTTTCACCATTCAACTAGACAACAGGATGTGTCCTCAAAATGTGTAAAAAAAAACGATAATACATATATATATGTATTATCCTGGTCTGGGAAGGTCCTGTGTTTTGTGGGCGTGTTAATAGGTAGGTATATTTCGTAAAGACAAGTTACCTATACACATAGATGTCAATCCTTGGGGATTACTGCCTGCCTTGTCGTAAAAGCCAGTGCACGTCACTGGTATTATTATATAGTTTTCGCCCCTGTTGCAGGCCTCACTTTGTATATTATGTAGCTATTCAATATTATAATTGTACGAGGCATTAACTAAGATAACACAAAAGAGGTGGCATTCTTTGTGTCAATTAGACACGGATAGTATCTACCTTCTTAGTAAATAGTTACTTACAGTTCATTAACTCGTATTTAGAATATAACTTGACAGTTTGATATTTTTTGCTTTTATTATTTAATACTCTGTTGCACTAAAATTGTACAAAGGCGAACTTAATGCTACAAAGCATTCTCTTCCAGTTAGGCCGGGCACATACCTCTACATACGGAATTTTCCATACGGAATGTGGCGATTTAAGTATAAAATGAAGCTTCCAACGATTGTTGTTGTGAATTTGAGTTTAACAGACGATTTTACTTGAATTGTTGTATTCCGTACGGAAAATTCCGAATGTATGCGGCCGGCCTTAACCTTAGGCTATGCGGTGTGGTTAACATGGCGGCTATATATTTGAGGAAATAATGTTCTTTACAACATTATTGCTTCTCTGGTGTTTTTACGAAACGAGTGAGACAGAACTATCGGATATGCCTGTCACCAGGGCCTTTGTAGGACGCCAATTTGTATTATTACTCAGTACAATCATCATCAGCCACATAACGTCCACTGCTGGACGAGGGCCTCTCACAATGAGATCAGTCATTTGGGGTGAAATGCCAGTAATCGCCACGCTTGGCAGGCGGGTTGGCGATCGCAGTGGTGTTGTGGTTTAACTCACAGAGAACGCTGCTGCCCGTTCTCTGGAGAGCACCCTCGGTCGCCTCTTACGACCCTCATGACGGGAAAAGTTGGGCTGAGGTGGTGACACATTATATTTTATTCGCCGTCGCCACACGGCTAACACACTCAGTACAATTTATATGTATATCCCTTTGAAAAAAAAAATACCTACCAATTCGCTTAGCCTAGGTTAGTTAGATAAGTAGGTACTTACATAGATTCCAATCAACTATGTAATCCTAGTTGATATGGCTCGATGGACACTGCTGAGTTAAGTTACAATCGCTTTAACACATTTAATCAGACTGTGCGTGTAATGTGCAGTGTACGCATTTTTTTATTCAATGTAAAAAAAGTTTAATTGTACGACGACGATGTTACGCTTTTAATGATGGATGGACTAGATTTTTTGCCGCGTCTTTTTTTTTTTTTTTAAGATCCGCATGTGCATGTTGGTTTGACGTCTTTATTTATCATCCAAATGTCAGTTTTAGAATGGAAATGTATCTGTTCTGTGGTCTGAATAATGAGATAGGTAGTGAGACGAATTGTCGTAAATTACTTAGACGTAGGTAATAATAATATTTTCGGACATTATACTCGGTTCATCATCATCATAATCATCAGCCCATACTTGTCCACTGCTGGACATAGGCCAACAGTGGACAAGTCCTGTACAAGCCCACACTCGGTTACCTGAGTTTAAACTAGGTTATGTGAATTTCATATCTAGCTAGCACCTATCGTATAGTAGTAAGATACCAATCTACCTTTGTTTACTTAACACATAAAAATACCTGGTCTTATCTTGGCTTAACTTTGGCGTGATTATAAACAGAGATGTGTTCGGGATGCTTTAGTCCTCACGGTCAAGTATTAAATAGGTAACTAGGTAAATATTTTTTTCCATTATGGCATTACACATGCCTGTACTGTACTGTAGATTAATCTATCCAAGTTATCTATATAGCAGTTATATATATAGGTATAGTATTACAAACTACATAAAACATTCACAAACTTTTGCCCTAAGTATGCTTTTTTTGTCAAGTGTACTTTGGCCTTTAACTTCACGAGTCCTTGAGCCAAAGACGCAGTCGTTTTGTTCCGTAACTAACTGACGTTTTTGAAATTCTCTCTCTGAATACAGAAACGCGCATGCGTGGAATAGCAGACGTCGTCTAGACGGGAGGGAGTTTGAGGTTTTTATCATGCACCGGGATATTTGTACAGGCAGTGTTGCCAATTTATAAAAACCTTCCGCATTTCCTGTGTCCTTTATCAAGTATTTTGGGCATTATGAAAGTGGAGGGGTCGCTGTAAGATGGTACTACGGTCTCGGAGCGGAATGCTTAGTTCGCTAACCTTGGCTTCGTGCCAAATTCAGCGAGTTTCCTTTTGGTGTGTTGCAAAGTTGCGACTGCAGAGACGCGAAATGCAGCACCAAGTAAGGAACCGTCATTAAATCGTATGGTGAGATGGGATAAAACGTCACAACATTTGTTTTATTTAGTAGTATTTTGTTTTTGGTGTAATGCTTTTGCCTTAGGACTATCGAGTTCAGGGTTCAAAGGTTATCACCTTATATTATCATATAACCCGGAAAGTTGGTCTTATCCTTGACTTGTAACGGGGAGGTCGCTGGTTCGAGTCCGGCTACTGGACGTGTACCAATGGGACTCTTTTTCAGAGCCTATGTACGCAACGCAACGCTTATACGGTGAAGGACAACATCGTGATGGTGATGTAACCAGCACACCACAAGGGGTGTGTGAACTTTATAACGGCGATGGGCTCACCCCCTGTAACGTTGGGTTACGCGCGCGTGAATCGTGGGCATTTGATTTAGCAAGTGCCTCTGCCTACCCCGCTTTTGGGATTAAAAGACGTGAAGTGTGTAGTTGTAGTGTTTTATAGTAAATAACTAGCTGACCTGGTAAACATTGTTTCACCAAAACACTTTATAGCCTATACGTTATTCTAGTGTATAAGCTACAATACTGCCAAGTTTCAACAAAATCCATCTAGTACTTTCTGCGTGAAAGATAGACAAACATCCATCCATCCATCCATCCAAACTTTAGCATTTATAATATTAGTAGGATGTGTAATAATTAGCACTCGAATGATGTCGAGAAAAGTGTACGTAGGTATTTTGTTCCAGGAAAGGGCTTGTCTATACTTTTAGGCCTATGATTGACTGCAAGTCGACTGAGCCATTCACTAAACCGATGTGTTTGCACTCTAATCTTATCTCAGTTCTACTGATATTTGTTTGATGCGGGCTATGTGCAGTATAGCAGCCTATTCAGTGAAGCATGTTAACAGACGCGCGAACCTTTATCAACCTTATGGACCTACATGTAGAGTTCAAAATAAGGTTAACGAATAAAAATAGGGTGATTTATCAACAGCTAGAGGGAGTAGGAAAAGATAGTGATTACTGTTTGGGGTTGTTGAAGTATGATGTACAAAGTGGACTTTGAGTCATTTTGTGTTAAAGGAAGATCAAGGATTCATTGTGATAATTTCTATGACAGGTTCTGATTCCTTGTTCTGTCATTAATGTCTCTCTTTTCATACGAAATTTGACATTAATGAAAAGTCATGTTAAAGTCATTCCTCATTAGAATTGCTACTGTCTAGCAAGGATATTTTGGCGCATAAGTTACGAATATTCAAGATAATAATTAATTCACGCCACATTTCTAGGTTTATTTTAGGTGCTTTATAATAACAACATGGTGATGTTTCCCGTGTGGTTTAAATTTGGTTCAGTTCTGACCATTATGGCAACCATGACAAACCTACAAAAGTCTTAATAGGTATTTTACTAGTTAGTTAAAAATAAAGCACTTAAAATAAACCTAGAAATGTGGCGTTAAATTTTCTTGATTATTCGTAAGATATGCGCCAAAATATCCTTGCTAGACAGTGGAAATTATAATAAGGAATGACTTTGACATGGGAAATGTCACCATGTGGTTTGCATCCATATAGCTTTCAATTATATTTTTTTTAATTAATCATGAAAATTTTCTATACCGTCTTTAGTTTAATAACTATGTGGGATCCAAGACAGAAGGCTAGGCCTCCCCGGGATCTAGCCCAGTCGTCACTGATTG
>SJJU01010800.1:0-22887 GCA_012932125.1 Conopomorpha cramerella
ACATCGTTTGACGCTGCAATTCCAGAACATGTAACAACGACAGTGTAAGCAGACTTGGTGGTCTGTACTGATTGATCCCTATCTTCTTATATCCTGTTTCAGTACGAAATATGTCACCTTCTTTCTATCAGGACTTTTACAATCTGACATTACATACGGGGTAACCTTTTGGATTTTCAAACTGTTGACATAATTTAAAAGTAAATTATACTAGAGTTGTAGCTAAGTTTTGGCTTTCCTAATAATAAAATGTTCGAAATTATTATATTTTGAATCGTTGCTTTTGTGATTTCAAAATAAAAGCTCGTTGCCTTTGAATTAATTAACCTTAGAAATGACGTAACTTATTATTTTGTTCTTATTTGATGATCTTCTTGAAATTCCTCTAAAACTATTAAACACCCACTCAATTATTCACCAGGTGCAGCTTCAATGACGTTTTATTTAATTTATTATATGTACTGAACAAAATGTTATACAAATAAATATACCTTACTTAATAATATTATGATTCATAATTTACTTAACATTATTGTGCTGCATTTGTTTTGTTACAGTTATATATGTAAGCTACTCGAAATATTCCTATACCTACTAGAAATATTCACATATTTTACACGAACCTAAATTTTTTTTATAACCAGGATGTGCCATTCGCCTACCGACAAAAAGTTTCTGATAAAAAATTGGTACAATAATTCTACAAAATAAATAAATGTAAGGCACCAGACTAATGGCATCATAGCATATTCTAAATCTAAGAACTATGTAAAGTCAAAAGGTGTAGACTTTAACAAATATTTTTAAAAATAATATTGGAAAAAGTTTTGTATAGTAACAAAAACCATTAAAATCGCGTCCATAATGTACACTCAAGAGCAAACAATTCGGATCACAAAAATACATTGTATCTGAATATATCTATGAAAATAGAGACCTTAGTAATTTTTAAAGAAACTGAATTAGCCGATAACATTAATGAAGTTAAACGTCACTTAAAACTAACTATACACAGACACACAACACAGACGAATACACTGCCGTTTTGTATTATTTCTGGCGGATTTATTTTTAATTACTTGTACCTATTACTTTCGAGTGTAATCTCCAATATTCTTAAACACGCTGACCCTAATATTTGGTCACAGTGCTTGACGGTCCTTTAATTCAATGGGTACCCTATGTATTGGGGCCTAACACGACGCGCAACGAGCCCCATGTCCGTAAATGATACCTTAGGGACAAACAGTGTCCTTGTTTTCTGGGAGTGGTGAACGCTTCCAAAGGATCTTTTCATATCACTAGGGACGCGAGAGTAACTACCTATGTATGTAATATGTGTATTCTTAACCAAGTATGATGTCACCGAGACATTTGCGTAGGCTCGCTTGCATTGTGCTATACAAACATGCATACACGAAGGCTCTTGCGCTGTTTTGAACAACTAGCTGCTTGTAAGTTTGCAATATGTTTCCAAGCAATTACGCGTATGTACACATATGTACATGTATAAAATAATAGTGCACAAATCTTTTGAGCACAAAAAGGAGTAATGGAAAATATTAAACTGTACATAGAGAAAATAACATCTATTACCAACCGACCAATCATGCTGTCCTTTTTTTTTACTTAGTTAGTACTTTTGTTTTTCTTACTAATTTTCACACAAAAAAAAACTAAAGTTTGGATCGGAATGACGATTTTTGCCACATTATTCAAATTTGGTACGCAGTTAGTAATTTAACTTCACGCCTGTCTTCCAGAAGGGAAGGCAGAGGCTACAGATCTTCGCTTCATCCTTTCATACATGATCTCCGGTTTCGAGTACTTTTCACGCCACCTTCGCCAGGGCGTCACAAATCTGTGAGATGAAATACCTGCTACCCATAATATTTTTAAGATGGACGTAGATATAATTATGTACATGTTATATTTTTTTATTGTAAATAGCTGATGAAGTATGTAATTAAAGCAGAAACTATTTCGTGACTTGGGAACGTATCACGTTGTAACTGCAGCTGCGTGCGAGTCCAGATAACGTTTATTACCGGAGCTAAAACGTAAATGTGAATTTCTCACTTCATGTGAACAAATCATAGATTATGGAAATTTCCTATTGAAGGTTTTTTATGGCTATTTCACACAGATTTTAAACATTTTTCACGTCATCTTTGAGATATCCATCTTTTTCACATCATTTTGGGGACTGAGATGAGACCTACGTCCGTGGGAAAAACCCTGCTTCGACACCCCACACGTGGTCTCCTGGTGGTGCTAACCAGGTATCATTTTTAGAGGGAGGCTTCGGCCGCGGCTAGTTAACACATGCCGCCAAGTGGTTGGGTATCCCCAACCATGTTCATCATGCCTGTTCGGTGAAGCCTTTTGGCGAAACAGATCCTGTTACAATGTTACACATACTGAATACAAATACTGTTATCGCGATTTCATTCGCGTAGTTTCAATATTTCATACAAACTATATCATCCTCTATTTAGTGTCGCGTCCCACAGGATAGGGATAAAAAGTATTTATGTCCTTTCTCAGGCTCTAAACTATCTATGTACCAAATTTCGCTAATATCTTTTAAGTAGTATTGACGTGAAATCGAGCCAGACAAACAGACAATTACTTTCACATTTATATTAGTATGGATTGCAAACAGTTAAAATCATCATTATTGATTTAAATAATCTGTTTTACGATTTACTTCCGCCGTCATTGTTGGTAGGCTTATTTATCTTCCAATGATATTCAATGTTCTTAGCATAGCTATACCAAATATTACACGAGTACTTTTTTATTGCAATTGGAGAGGCCTATATCCAGCAGTGGACAAGTATGGGCTGATGATGATGATGACTTTTTTTATTTATTACAATTATTTTGTTTCAAACAATTATAATATGAACTTGAAAAACTTCTATTGACTAACCCAACTACTTATGCAATTATAAATAAAGGTATATTTACACAAACTTAGTATGTACTAGTCTAGTCTTAACAGTTAAAACGTGCAAAAAGAGATGAAAATAATGACCAGCCGATCTACATATCCCAATGCGGCAGTCCTACGTAATACCCTTGGCTCGAATTGGCAATGCAACGATATCAATACGGATGCAGCAACCTTGTGTTCCTTATACCATAGCAATAAAGACCATAATCTTAAAGTCTATTGCATTGCGATAGTACCTATGTATGCTGAGGTAATTATGACATCCTTGGCATACATTTGACTGACTGATAACACAATTCCATGTCTGATGGGTAAACTATGAAATCGACTGATCTTCTGAAACGACAACCCAGAAAATGTTGCGTCAATGCACGCTGACATTATTTTAAACAGAATAATAAACTGTTTTAAAGTCATTTTCGCAATACGCAGCACTGACACCAAGGATTTTCATAATTATGCAAACCGATAATTCCTTCTGTTCCCAAGAAGCTTAAGTTTATGTACATACGTAAACTAATTTTATTTTTATTTTGGCTAGATAGGTATATTCATCCAGCCAGTTCTGCTGCAATATTTTTCAGCGTGTTCCAAATTCGAATTGGACATTCGTTACTTTTTCATGCAAAGACTGTAGGTACTATCTAAGTAGTCCGTAGATAGGTTCCGTATCTTATGCTCTTTATAATATTCTTTTGGCTTGTAGCAAAAAATATTTTGGTGGATCCGTTATTATCACAATACCGAAAGCACCGAAAACAAGAACCCGAAAAAGGAAGAAATCCATAGGTGGCGAGAAATCACACACGCCAAAAGAAGAAATATATTTAATTCCCCGTCACAACACATTGTAACCACATCGGTTGGAGAACGGGTATTCGGTTTCTGCGGTTATTGACGGGTGTCAGGATGTCTTGCTTTGATTCCCATTTCCTACTGTAACATAATATTTGTTTAACGGCTCGAACTAGTAAATGAATTTAGCCGTGAAGGTTAACAATAATTCTTTTGATCTTTGCTAAAATTATGTTACAAACATGCTGACGCAGATGTTCCTCGCCAATGGAGTAGCTAATGGGAGAATGAATGCTGAAATAAATGTGATTGGTTTATGGCTTCAAAGTAAGTCTTCTTTAACTCTTAATCAAACCAGGTTTGGTGTTTTTTGATGGATTTTGGACTCTATTGACGTTTGTTATTCTAATTATATCACAATCATCACATAAACCCGGGTGATGTTTATCATACAATCTAGCTTTTAAGTACAATGTGAAATTATTGTTTTAAATAGGTATGTGTCCTGTAGTGTTACATACCTTATATTCTTTGATACCTTCTCTGAAATCTTTAGATAATTCCAGTGAAGACATTCAATAAGGTTCAAAGTATGTGTTGGTCAAGTGGCAATATACTCCCCTTTGTTTGTTTAAAGGTTAAAAAAAACCTTATACACACACACAGCGAGTCCGAGAGACGAACAATCATAGACTAACTTAGCTGCATCTCTTTCGTTTCCCACTATTTTTGACAAACAATATATACCAATCATGGTTTTGGTACACCCAATACTACAGATTATAGTACATTACTTGTTCATTTTCTTACCTCAGTGAAAAACGTGTAAATGGCAATAAAATTGTCTCCAAGAAAGTTTAAGGAATGACTGACTTATACGTCTGGGTGTGTGTGTCTACATAATATTTAAATTAATTATAACTTTTACTTGTATATCTACATCAGCATTTCAAAGGCAGTAAAAAATGTCATTGTATTCGTTAACTGTTAAAGAAAAGAAAGTGATACAAGTATGGCATGACATGTATGACACTGTATGAAATCTGGTACACCGTTATGTCGACCCACGCTGAAAATGCTAATACGAGCCACAGCTAGATGCAGTCATGTTCCATTCATATTTTTCATACTTTAAAAATTGTATGCAATTAGGAAATAACATAAGACAATGGAAGGAACGGTCGTCATCCTGGTAGCTGCTCGAATAATTGTAACCATACATAAATATTCCTTCAATTGTCACACGGCAACTTTTATACAATACTTAATTTACATAACTTAAAGAAAAAAGAACCGACTTGAACCAGTAAAATTTGACATATATGTGGTTTTCTCATGGATGCCATTGTGGGAACTGAACCAAATTTATATGGTACCAAACGGGTAGCACCAGCTTTCAAATAAAAACAAACATTCAAATCGGTTCACCCAGGCGAAAGTTCCGAACTAACAAACATAAAAAAATAGAGACGAATCAAAATCTTTACTGGACAAATAGCTATATCAATGACCTATAGCTATTTCAATGATTTATGCTGCAGAAAGATCGTTTGGTTTCTCTAATCCTGATATATTGTCCGCTGTTTAATATACAATGTATACTAGTTAGTGGTGTTGAAATTTTAAATCTGTCAGAATAGGTATAAAATTAAAATGCGCCTTCTTCTATAGAAATACATTTTTGGGTTTCTTTAGCAGGATTCGATTCGAGAGCGGAATTGTAACTAATATTTTTTATATCCAGAAGGTTACGAAGGTTTTATGAGATCATTCGCCGTCGTCTCCTCAATTTATCAACTCGATAATCAGTTGTAAAATTAACCACCCCGCATCATCATTATTGATGTAGTCACGCGAATCACGGAGCCACCTCCGCCATTTACCAGTTTCGTGATTCAATTTGCGAAAACTTTCTTCATTAAATTTGGTGTAAAACCATCTAGGTATAAAAAAACCTGTTTGTACGGTCAGCCAAGAAAATGAAAATCGTCTACCGCCAAGCTTGAAATTCGTTTATTTTATTTTACGAAAACATTTTATCATAAAATGCTTAATGCTTTCATGTGATAGCTCCCCCCTGTCGGTTCTCCTCCTCCACCTTGCATACCCGGCTCTTCGTATTTATTTACCTATAACTAACATGAATTTATATGCAATACCTTCAGAATATATTCCCTTATAGATCAAAGCTGTTGCTAACTTATTGATACATTTTACTCAGGAAGTGTCATCAGAAGAGTCACACATCGTTTCCTTGGCAAACTGTACCTCAATATTAACACGAAAGCGCGTCAAGAAGATGGCATGACTTGGCAATAAATCGTGTGAACTTTAGCGTTGAATTCAAATAACTTTGTTCCGGGGTGTTTGGAAACAAAAGCCAATAGGGGGTTTGTTGAACCTTGAACAGTTGTCGCGTGTGCACCGCCGATATTCGGCGCCGTCCATCTCATCCTCCGGCCAAGGACACTTCACGTTTACAATCATGCAATGCCATGCTCCATGCTCTTCGAATAAATTCAAAAATTTCCCTACCTAACTGAAACACGACAACAAAGCACGAAAAGGCCAATAAAAATGTGTTCGCGAATTATTGCTAATATGATTTATTGTTAAGGCGATGAAAAAAATCCAAATTTAATGTACCTACATAAAGTATCTATTACAAGCATTAACAAACAGGAAGTTCAGTAGGTACTAACCTATAATCAAGAAGTACAAATTAATGTAGTCAACATCTGCGAAGACGATCGATTTGATTCTTATGAGGTCCCATATATGGATGCCATGAAAAACACTCATTGTATGTTAATAAGTCATTTTTGTTATGTTTGGGATCATCTCATGGCCGGTATGGTTAAATAACTATTAAAACCCACGCTGAGGCTAAAACTGAGAGTTGTTAAAACGAAGTATATATGTTATGGATTAGTATATTGGATCAAAATGGTACATAGATACACACATACATTATGAGAGCGGTATTCTGAAACAAGAGTCGCAACAAGGGATGGCCAAGATTTAAATAGCGAATTCTTTGCAATGTCTTGTTCTGTCATTGATACGAGCATGGCAACGCAAAGTCAAAATTACCATTTTTAGGTTTAATGTCCTAATGGTTGGTATTAGTAGATTAACTACTAGACAGCGCGATGATTACAACATAAAATTCCCACAAAAAAAGGTATTTTGCTACCGAGGAAATAGGTACTCTGCTTTCCATCAACCCCTACGGGAAAAAGTTGTCTTATAAATATCTTTTGTATCCTTAGGAAGGAAAAAACTCGTTTTCAAATGAACAAAACAACGACATCGCTTTGTATCAAAACAAGTTTATTTCTATCGTTTATAGAAATGCGATGTTAGATTTTCTGTTTGCATCGCGATATCATTTATGTTGCACCAACCGAACCGATTTACATTTTTATGAGAATTCAATATTTTCGCGAGAAATAACATCCGATTTGAAACCAAAATATTCAGGGCTAAATATTCTTATCAGTACATTTCTACTACATTTTAGGTAGATTAAATATATACAGGTTTTATTAGAAAGTTAGTTAACATAAAAAAAACAACATACACTTTACGCCTTTCAATCCCAAAGCGGGGTAGGCAGAGGCACTAGCTTACCAAATGCCGATGGTTCATCAAGTGTATTTAACCCCAACTTGGGGATGAGCCTAATTGTTTAATCTGCAATAACGCGACCCCCGGATCTCACACTCTGATGACTTTGGTTTCAAGTTGGACAATACCACATCTAGAGGATACTATCTGCCCTCCTAGCAGGCACTGCGATTGGTTGGAAAAAGTGAATTCGCACGATGTGTGACATAGCAGCCAATCACAGCTTGCCAGGGCTGCTGAATGTCAATTACACAATAGTACATGGTATACCTTCAACCTCGTTAAACCAATTTTTCCATTCCAGGCACCAAGAAGATGGAGTACAAGACTCGGCAGTGGCACGAGAAGTGCTTCTGCTGCGTGGTGTGCAAGAACCCCATCGGCACCAAGAGCTTCATCCCGCGGGAACAGGAGATCTACTGCACCGGCTGCTACGAGGACAAGTTCGCTACTCGCTGTGTTAAGTGCTCTAAGGTACGTAGCTATATCTGGGAAACAAACACCTTGACCATTATGACAATATTTATAGTTGACTTGGATCCAGAGGTTTACCATGTTGCCAGGTCGATGCAAAAGCAATTGAGTCGCAGCGATAAATGTAACAGTAGACGAGTATCGTGAGTCCAGACAATCGTGTTTGATGTGTAACACAATTGTTCTGGATATACACACATCAAGTGTCTAGGGATCACATTTTAGAAGATTGCAATTAGGAATATATGACTGAATTAATTCATATTTTATTAAAAATGTGGTGAGTCATTGATACAGGCATGGGGAATTAGGTAGGAGACCAATCCAGAAGATTAGATTTGATTTAAATAAATTATATTTTGTTAGAGCTAAAAATGTTCTTGATCCCTAGACACTTTTGATGTGTGTTTGTATATATATAGCAATTAATTTACAATCAGAACTTGAACTCGTGAACAGACTATAAAGATTAAAATAAAACAAGCTGCATTAGAGCAATGGTATTGCAGTAACAGAATTTGAATCCTTGAAAAGGACACATTAAAGTAATCCTATTGCTTTAGCAAAACTTGAACTTTTAACATGACACTTTACTAGTCCTATTAGCTTTTACCAACCCCTATTTAAGCCACGTATCAACAAGCCACTTTACAACACTCTGCTTTCAGTTAGTACCCTTTAATCGTTTTATTTTATTGCAGATCGTGACCCAAGGCGGAGTGACCTTCAAGAACGAGCCGTGGCACCGCGAGTGCTTCACGTGCACGCACTGCGCGACGTCGCTGGCCGGCCAGCGGTTCACGTCGCGCGACGAGAAGCCCTACTGCGCTGATTGCTTCGGCGAGCTGTTCGCTAAGCGGTGCACTTCATGCACTAAGCCCATCAGTGGTACGTTTCCTTTGCCCTTTTCACTTTTCAGAGTATAGCAATACGTTGAAGAATGACCGATTATACCTAAATACGTTTTATTCTGATAGGCATTGATTGAACTGTACCTACCGATATTTAAGTAAAAACGTACCACAGACGTCTTCCATAGAGGGATCCGAAGCGTTCTATAACTACACTATTATGAACTGGACGGTAGGTTAACGTCGTGTTATTAATAACGGATTTAAATTCCAAATACGCTTCGCGAAATCGGCAGTTTTTGGGATGTAATGAACGTCCATAAATAAATTGTCAGTCAGTGAATCCGTACAGTAATATTATGTTTGTGTTTCCAGGCATCGGCGGCACCCGCTTCATCTCGTTCGAGGACCGCCACTGGCACAACGACTGCTTCATCTGCTGCCAGTGCAAGGTGTCGCTCGTCAACAAGGGCTTCATCCCCGACGGCAAAGACATCTTGTGCCCCGAGTGCGCTAAGCAAAAACTCATGTAAATACCACCCCTACAATAATGTCGCAAATTCAATCTTAGAACGACTATCTACTCATTAACTTTTTTCTACCAGCGACAAAACGGTCGTCCCGTTAGTGGCCAGTGCCCGCGACTGGGCCTCGGCGAAAGAGCGAAACAAACCTCCGCCAGCCGAAGAGTTTTTCAACCTCTTTGATAGTTTAAATTTACGTAAAGTCAACTCGTAGGTCGCCAGTGTCATTCATTATTTTTTTATTATAAAAAAAAAGAAAAACGAAAAAAAAAAAATACTACAAATGCACAAAATACTATTTACTACGTTTAGCGTTGCGCTTTTTGATTGGTTTTTAAATTAAGGTGTTTTATATTATGTATATTGGGTGTTGATTATTCAACTCACTACTATTTATGTGTGACTAAATAGCTGTTACAATTTACGTTGGTATTAGCATTGTTTGCTTCGTCGTATCGTATTGTACTTTAATAATTTTGTTAATCTCGTTAACTGAGCGGTTCACATGAATATGCCTTAATAAATCTAAGTCAATATACTTGTTGTAATTGTATTTAAGAATATATTCTACAACATATTAATTATTTAGTCTGGCAACCCAGATTTGTGTTTTCATGTTTATTGCTAGTTTATATTCAAAATAATTAAACCATTTAATCTAGGTTTAAGTCATCATTGACATATTAATTTTTTAAGTACCTATTTATTTAGTATGAGTCGGTACGCGATAGGTACTTATTTGAAGGGTCGTTAATAGTGTGACTATGTTTCATGTGAGATTTTTAGGATTATTGATTTTTATACAACAATATTGTTTCTATTCGTCCTTATTTAGATGCCATAAAGTTTCCTTTTGTTTGGTCGAATTATTCTAAATACGTCGACTAAACATCTACATATTGTTTAAAGTCTTTTGAGAAACTTTTGGTAAAATGTTAGCGACATAGTCATCTAGTAATACTAATGTTGTTTAAGTGATTGTATTTGAAATAAATCATTGAAAGATACGTCTAATATATTTATATATGTATATATATATAAAAACTAATAACTGTCTATCAGTCTAACATTATATTCAATATCGTACTTGAGTGTGCAGATCAAAAACCTCCGTGGGGATCACAATAGGGTAAATTATTGTAACTAAATGTTAAATTCATATTTACAATATATACATATATATACCTATCTATTAACAGAGTAGTTGTGTGATCTGATACTGTAGCCAGTTAGATTATTATTATTATTATAAACAATCAAACTTCAATAAAATTATCTAAATGTTATTCGTTTTTAATTTGACACCTATTACTACCTACTTCAGAAACAGGATAGGAGATAAAGTACTTATGTGTTATAAGTCCGTAGGTCACGTGACTGATATGAGGTAATGGGGAATTTTCAGGGCCCCTGTTTCTCTGTAGTTATGACAGATGGCGCTAGCTGTAGTAGGGGGATAAAAGTCAAGGAAATGACTAACTTCAAGCAATCCGTATTGAAGGCGACAGTATTTTTTTTATTGTTTGTCTAGGTACATGTTACAAAAGTGTCTGAAGTTTATATTTAATAAATAACTCACCCAAATAATGAAAAACGCACTAAAATATAACTGACAGCATAGACATAGTATTTACTTTAAAGTGCATTTTTTTTGGTGCTTCGGGTAAGAGAGGTACTTCAATATTTTTGTAAAGCATGTCCAAATCGTATATTAACTGGCTGGACAGACACTGATAAATAGGTCATTACACCTTCATCCAGTTTTTATCAGACCGACACCAATTAACGATTGCTTGGACACAATTTTATGGAGCCTTACGTCCAGCAGTGACATACAGGCTGATCACAATGAATACTAATTCTCTCTTACACATTTGTTGCCAGTGACGACATACGGAACTGAGACGTGGCCGTACTATATATATTGATCTTATAAGACAGTTAACTATGCTTAATTCCGAAAATCTTCTTAAAATGATTTTTCACTTGCATAGCCTGCTCGTGCACTGGCAGGCACACGTTGAAAATGCAATGCGAGAACGTAACGAACGTATTGCAGAATAAAGCTTAGTTAACGCCATCTATAATGGAAACGAAATTTCCGTAAAGTTATTAGTCCGCCTGGATTAATTCAACAACTTATGAGAAAGCTCAAGTAAGCAATCGAATGAGTAATGAATTACGCAGACGAGTCAATAGTAAAATAGCTCATAGGACCGATGGATGATGGAGTTTGAAAACCCTAGTGTCCACGAATAGGAAAGCGTTCGTAGACCTCCAACAAGGTTGTCCGACGACCTGGTAAAGATGGCGAAGGAAGACACAAGACCAAACGTCGTGGTGCGCCTTGGGGAATATTCAGTAGTGAACTGAATATAAAGGGATTATTGAGAGGTTAGTTGCTCATCTATCGTCGATCACCAACTGTATGTCAATCTAAACCACAAATGTCAGGCTAATAGTGACGTGGGAGGCATCATGCGTCCATGGATTTGGTAGCCAAAGTAGTAACGTGAGTTACTTAACATTCTTCGATGTTAAACAAAAGTAAACCTTTATTTGTACAGAAGAACCACTTTTATTTTAATGTTGAACCTATTACGATAGATGTTAAGTTGGAGTTGTAACTTTAGCACCACCAAATAGGGTATATTTTAAATTAACCACCGGACAAAAATAACCGTACTAGAGGGATCCATCTATCACGTTAGATATTGCAGACGTGAGTTTATGTATGTAAACAAACACTACTGAATATGTGGCAAAAAATTAAGAAAAGTAAACATTATTATAAGCATCCAAATAAAGATGGGATAATACTAAACCTAAAATGAACTCCTTTCTAACCCGGAAATACTTTTTGAAGCCAAGTCTATTGGCACCTAAATGGACTCAATAGGGCCTGGGATAGGAACTGTAAAGTTCAGCTTTAAAAGGTATTTCCGAAACATCCTGTATCACAGAAGGAAGTCTAGGTATAATAAAATACGTATATATTTCAATATTTGTATTGAAGCAATACTTAATAGGTAGGTAATTCATTTATAATAACAACTTTCACAAAACATTAATTTGCGCTTAGCGTATGTTTGTGTGTTCACAAAATAAATATTTTGACTTAATAAGACTAATACAAAGTTGTGTTATTGTGTATATCACTTTAACTAAGTTTAAATGCTATTAAAAGCGCCTGTTTGTTACGGAATTATTATAAAAGTATCGTTAGTAGCGACATATGTTAGATTATCTAATAACACTACTTTGCGATCCTAAAAACAACTCTATTTAAAAAAACGCAATCAATTAGTCATAATTTATGCGTTACGATGTACACTAGATGGCGCTAGGCTATTATAAACATACAATTAGTAATCATTGTGGTAGGCACTAGAAACGAGTATGGTCACACAATTAACTTGGTTCTATACACGGAGAGAGATTAAAAAGCGCCACCTACACCACCGTTTTGGTACTAAACATTGTAACTTCATAAGTTTCAAAACTTCAGGTTTTCCTTTCTAATAACGTACCTTATTTATTAGTCATAGAGTGCATGCAACTCGGCCGCTAAGTGCTGGCCAGACAGATGTGGATCAGTCTATTGAAGAATTTAGTAGAAGCTAAGGGGTACGTTCTGTAATAACGATTGCCTTTAATCGCGCTAAAAGCCGTTCCGAAATGTTTACAATCATGAGATTTTTGTCAACATTGTCAGCGAAATTTTTCATTTCGAAATGCCGTGTTATTTTATTTCAGCACCGAATTACCGACACTGGGTAAATTATCCGTTTTTTAATACACATCAACAAACAGTAACTATTAAGTACATATTCTCTTCCGCTTACATTTCAAACTCATCTTCGTATCAGTCAGTTCCGAAGTATTTTTGTCCAAAATGGTTGGGCGCCACTGGATGAAGCTCGGATGTGAGTATCTTCATTTTGGGCACGTGATCGACCACCGACTGCGCAGCCGCCGGTGTGCAGAACAGGTTCGAGAGGATTATACGCTCTTCCTTCACGCCGTGCTGTTTTAAGACGTTCACTGCCTGGAAAGATTTACTATTTAATTAGTTATTGTTTGAAACCTTAAATGATATAATTATCATTGTTCCCATTAGTCGCCATAGATGGCGCCAGTAGAGTTTTTTTATTGGTTTAGTGAAAGGTTACTCAAACTTATTGCCCTAAGTTCCCTTATATAAGTTCTAAATCGATCGCGAACCTCTAACGCCAAATTAGACGAAATAAACTATCTGTAGACTATAATATTTTGAATAAAGCTAACAAATACAGTATGTATCAAAAGGAAAATAAATGCATTAATGGGCTAAGGGGCTTGTTTCTCGTCGCAAATTTAATCAATCTGAAGAGTAATTTTAGACGACTATAAACTTAATTCTTTAATTGAGAAACAAGTGCGCGCTTTATTGTGGATCGCTAACCGTTGACGGCCAACCAGCCACCATTGCGTAAATCTTGCCGCAAACCTCCTATCCCCTTTAGACGGCTAAAGGTGAAACGGAGAGGAAGAAGAAGAGGGTTCGGCAACCCCACTTTGAGAAACCCTGGTCTAGAGGTATAAAACTGTGAGCCAGTCGATAAAGTTACTGTTTCTAGTCATCCCTGAACACTAATTGGAGCCAACTAGAAAAATTCTAGCACTTACAGAAAATGTCACACTTCTATCTCTACATAGGGCATGCATATAGAGAAACCCACCTGGGACCCAGACAATACCTGCATGCAAGAGATAGTCTAGGATACCATAGGGTTTGTTTCAGTTCCTCATGGAGTTGGGGTGGTTGGGATAGCGCAACCCAAACCACACGGAATAGGACCATTGGACGTCGAGTAACATCTACATCTATCTGTGCGTTGCTGGACAAAGCAGATTGATTGCACTCTATTGGCAGGTGTTATCTTGAACAACACTTTAGGTATTGCTACTTTATGTGTTAAAGAAAAGCATTAGAAAGAAATGACACTTCAAACAAAGTCTATGGATATGATAAGCATAGAGAAAGCCAGCTTAACTACTAAACTATTGCCATTTTTTAATATTACCTGCTTAACTGTATTTCCCGTAGACATTATAGGGTACATCAGCAAAACTTGTCTTTGATCAATGTCTTCGGGGAACTTAGCATAGACCACATGCGCTTCATGTGTGTCCGTGTCACTCTCTACTAGGATCTTTCCAATTCTGATTGATCTACAGCAGTCTCTGAGGCCCTGGAAGGAGAGAGTATTATGTTGTAAAGAAATAGTGCTAGCTATTTTCAGCACTGGAATTCAATGGGCTGATATGATTCAGTGCATTATATTTTAATACTTACATATATCATTTTTGTGAGAATTTCAGGAAAACCTATGTGTTTTTCCGATGTGTAGTTGTAGAGGTAGGTTTTGACATGAAAGAGTCATATAAATATGTGTTCAGGGCAGTAGATTTATTATAATACCAAATAAATCTATACTTGAGAGGCCCTAATCTATTATTAAAAAAAATATTTTTCCATATTTTGTCTTGTGTAGCTGTTGCTAGACAGAATGCTCATATGGTTTTTGGCATCACAAAGGTTAACTATAATTAACAAAAATAGATTGGATAAATATGGCACTTGGAATTTCTTATGAATATTTTAATATCCTCGAAATGCAAACCTGTTCCATTGCTTCTCCAGATCGTACTATAGAGACACCACAATTACCAGCTCCATACTTCAAACCCTTGTATAGAGCACCAGTAGGAGTTATAACTTCGCAGTCTGTGAATGGCAACTTGTTGAGACTCTCTTCTATTACTAATCGGATGAGTCTGTCTGCATAGAACTTAAAGTCGCTCCTTGTGGTATTTCTAGAAAAAAAAAGATTTAAAATTGAAACAAACAAAAATTCAAAGCATGTTGGTTGGGTACCAAATTGATCAAGACGTGGCCTAAACTAAAGAATCTTTTTATGTAAATTAGGCAAAGCATATTTTATATCTTCGTGCCTCCTTAGGGTTTGAAGAAAATCAAAATAACCTTACTTGTCTCTCAATATGGTCTGAAGCTCTTTTATATTGTCATTTGAGGGCAATAAAGTCACACTGTCCCCAAATTCCTCATTTACTTCTTCTGCTGTCCATTGCCTGATGTCCGTATCGATAATATCCATTTTGTTCCCTAAAAAGTTGATAAAATAGTGTGATTTCCTTATTCTTCCTTGTTTGAGCTTCCTTGAATTTGAAGGAAAAATGACATACAACTTCTCAATCACAACAAGCCGCTGTCAATCTGTGTACTAATACTGACGTTTCGATTTTTTCAAGGGGTTTGCGCACAGAGCTGCGCTTACGGCTAGAGCGTAACATTTTCTTTTTCGTTTATAAATGGATGATATCATTATCAACACATTGTTGTTAATCTCTTTACAATAATGTTCACTATTTAGACACCTCTAAGCATTACTGAGACAACAGAAACAGGTTGACATAATCTACGTCCGAGAAATTATAGTACCTAGTATTGTAGGTACTTATTTACCTATAAGTACATTTTTAATCGACATAGGAGGAGGTTCCCAATGGGGAATTTTCTTAGGTTGTATTTTCTATGTTAGAACTTCGTCTTTTATTCCCAAAGGGGTAGGACGGAGTTCTTACCTACCGTTCACCTCCCGAGACCACCTGAATGAACCGTGGGAAGTTTGTTTGTTTGTACCACGGTCTACATTCTAATATTAATATTGGAAATGCGACGGTCCACCTCTAAACCAACCGATAACAAAATGAAAACAATATCGATAATTTAACATAAGTGAGCATTTAATAAAACTTAACCTAACGAAGTTTTTCAAGTGCGTAGCCCACAGATATTTCCCCACTTAGGAGCTGAAGTTGTATATTCATTAAGTCATCGACATTTTGTATATATGTTTGTCTTCTTTTACTGTTTTGATATTTCACATTTAACTCAAGTTCTTTTAATTTACTCAGAAGTCTCAGGAACGACGCATTTCGTTTATTTATATGCTTATTCAATTTTTAATGAAATGACTCTGTCACATTATTAGTTCTGTGACGCTCTCCGAAAACGCACAAAACTTCATGAAATTTATCAGTCTATCTGAAAAACGATTTTAACTTTTCCTTGCCTCTGCTTTCACTTTAGATAACAAGGTGTGTGTTTGAAAAAAAAATATCCCATAGAACACCTAGGTGGACAAAGATGGACCTTAGTAAATAAAAACTTCCCACGGTTAACTCAGGTGGTCTCGGTAGGTGGACGGTGGGTAAGTAGGGGGTCGAATCACAATGTTGTCCTTCACCGTATGAGCGTTGCGTAGCGTTCAAATGCTTTTAAAAAAGAGACCCATTGGCAAATACACTCCTAGTACGGCCACCCACAATCTCCCAATGGGGAATTTTCAAACTCCAAAAGTTTCTTATCTAGATGTCGCTAGTATATATCCAGGGGGACTTCTGTCATATATTAGTTTCTTGTCACGTATTGTTATATTTTAGTGCGTGTTTTATTATTTGGGTGTCCGTCTCGGCAAACATTTGTTTTGCCTTTGTGGTCCGTGTATTGGTTGAAATACACCTTTTAAACCTTCCCTGGACTTCCGCGAATAATTCAAGACAAAAAATAGCCAAATCCGTCCAGTCGTTGTCTAGTTTTAGCCAGACTAACGAACAGCAATTCATTTTTATATAATAGAAGAGATGTACAAGCGTTGATTGCCACCGTGTCTCGTATTAAGCAGAGATGTGGTGGTATTTTGTTACCTGTTTGTCCGTGACGTAAAGACGCCCTGTCTTTAGATTCTTACAGAGTAGAGAAACGAAATCTGATTCCCAAAGGAATGATGGCGCAAAAAGTACCGCTTAAGGCACCTAAACAATAAAAAAAAAACATTTTTCTCCACTAATGCTTTAATTTACCCAGAAAATACAAATGATTTAATATGTATTTTGTTGAATGTTCTTACTTAATTATTATGTGGACAACTTTTAATATTAGATCAGAATCTACATAATTATTCGAAAAATATAATATGTGTAGATGTACATCCGAATATTAACGTTGGCTTTACGGAACTATTACCGACACAATATGTTGAATAAACATGTCCAGTTTTACAATAACTCTTAAAATATCGTTCACAAAAAAAAATACAAAAAAAAATTAAATGCAAAAATACAAACATTAAATAACCAACAAAATCATAATAGTAATTTTAGAAAAATAAAACATGTAAGAAACAAATTCTAATAAGTTTATTTTACTTGTAAAATAAGAAAATATCTCTGGCGCAGCACAAGATACATAATAATCAACTTTGTACCTTTAAAAACCTAATTTATCATTGGGCTTACTAAATATAAATATAATAACATAATTATTTAGTATTATAATAATTGTAATGTTATTCGCCTAAGATCTTTGTTCAAAGTTAACTTCGTAAAGGTAACATTGTAGAATACTGACTACAAAAAAAAAATATCACCGATAAATACACCGCTGGCGTTTGTTTGAAGCATTCCCATGGGAAAATATGCTAGTCACATTGTCACGCTGAGATACCTGCATTTGTTACCTACAGGTATAAGTACAGAGTAATCCAGATCCCTTTTAGACCGAAATCACGTGTGTACTTTTCGGCCGGATTCATTGCTACAAAACGAAAAAAAAAAATACGATCTCTAGTACGCGATGGACTGTATAATGTAGGTATCCCAACTAACAGTGATTGCCCTCACAAACACATCTATCGTTCTAATGTTATATTAAACGATTGCTCTGTGTGAACGAAAAAAAAAAGTTGATATACAAAATAACGTTTTAAGTAAGTAGGTAAAATGGATTCGAAAATTTTGTACTAAATCAATCAAAAGATTTTTGCAATATTCCGCTGAATTATACGCAATACAATTGATCCAAGCATACTACATAAAACAGGGAGAATCGAAACTGCAGGGTAAATAGAGGTAAAGTGGGTATCAAAATAATACATCGGTCATCGGCTCAGCAAATATACCTTGAGTATTTGTACTGAAAACAATTCACCGGAATTAATAAAAACAATTAAGTACTTACTAAATAAACGTTATGATCACCACATTGACCCCTATTCCCCCTGCAGTGTCCATTCAACCCGTTTTACATTAATTCGGCAATGTCTTATATCTACGTACATAGAAACGTTCAAAAAGCAATGGTAATGGTAATGATACCTACAGCCCAATAATTATATAATATATACATGTAAAAAATGTACTTACAATCAATTGTGACTGATTTAACTAGAAAAAAATTGACCCGCATGCCTACTAGAAACCCCCAACTTCATTAAAAAATCAGTACTACTCGGTACTAGATGCTCTATTTTACGAAATGCGTTTGTCATAAGGCGCGTTTTGAACTTTTTAGCTTTGAAAGCGTCGCGTGCGCACACTTCACTTCAATCAATTTAAAAGCTTGAACGAAGATAAGGCGGGTTATTACGATATCTTACCCTAGAAAATTCACCCCAGGATCCACCTTGGGAAACGCATGTCTCAGAATTTACCCTAAGCCTGTTATTTACCCAGCTTAGGGTAAATAAATTCTCAGACTTTGGTTTCCCAGATTAGGTACGGTAATGCGTTTAAACGCTAGAATCACATCATTGATTTGGCGCACTGGCCTCGCCTTAGATCACTTATAATAAGCTATTTTGACACAAATTGTTTACTTAAAAGTAAAATGCGACAGCTTTACTTACATGAGCACGCGCATAGGTGCAATTAAGGTACTGACAGACATGCTCATTAGTGGCATGCTATTGGGGCTATTACGGCATGTAACCACCAAGCCGTCAAATATATCAAAGCTTCGACTACGTAATAAGAACAATAATATTACGGGAATCGCTGCGAAAGCATGCTACTAAACTAGCATATTGTGCATCAATACCCTTACACTTATATTATATGCGCGTGAACATATCTACCACACCTATGTACCTACTGACTAAAAATTCAACTTCGCGAAATAGAACATCTTAGAACTACAACTATGTTAATTTACTAATATAACAACTAACTAAGCGAATCTATCGTCAAAGCTACAACAATACAACATTTACGCGTAGTTTAGAATGATATATTAATATTTTCTTTCGTCGTGCCTATACCTATTTATTTAACTGTAAAGGCGTTGTCACATTGGTAGGTTCAGGTGACATAATTAAACAAGCCAATATATTTGACTACCAATAAAACAAGCCCTAAGTATGCTCCAAGATAACAATATATCAACGTCGCACGAAGTGGTAACTGTGTTATAGTAATTATGTTGTAGGGACAACACCACAGCAATTATATTTCTCTAGTCAAGCAGCCCCTTAGCAAAGCGCTTCAAGACAGAAATAACAAGACATGCCAGGCACTGTGATTGGTTGAAACAAGACATGTGACATAGCAGCCAATCACAGCGCGTATCTGTTCTAAGGCGTGTCTTTCTTTAGACGCGTGCTAGGGCTGCAGAGGTGACTATGCAGAGAGAACAGCTTCCGAAAACTTTGGTTTGTGACTACATTCCGACAAAATCACTTCTGAATGACTTATGCTCGGATGTGCTGAACATATAACGCCTCTTCGATGTGGAAGGTACAAGTTTCAAACGACCAACGGTTTGCAAAATTGACGACAAAATGGCTCCTACATGACGTTTGTAAGTTTTCCAATTTTAGATCAATTAAATATATATATTTTTTAAACAGTGTACAAACGTTTGACCACCAGCCTGTCTGATGTTAAACAGCGATGTGGTCTACGACGGAGGGCATTTGTTCCGTAGGTACCTATTTACCCGTGACTTGAGGATCTACAGACTATGCTGAGCAACAAACACACAGACCCCGGCAAGTCATTCCACATCCTGGCGGTTCGCACTATGAAAGTAGACATAAACTGTTATAAAACCGTAAAGATATGCGTTGAAACGATTGAGATATTCTCAATAAAAATGCAGGTTTTCTCCAGAAAATTTCATGCAATTGGAACATACTTAGTTGTTACAAACGAACTGAACCGGATGATAAAAGTCCAAGGCATATATTTATTATTGCTATTTATATTTACATGACTAAGTATTTGTTGCGTTAACAATTCAAACATGTGGCGATATCGTTACAGTACTAAATCTGTTCACGAAATTTAAATGTAAATCACAATATTACACCTAAGTAGGTCTTACGCTAATACCTTCTAGCACAGTTGATTTAGAGCCATTAAGCTTTCACCTCAACACAATTTGATAATTCTATTACATAGTATTTTCTCGAACGAATTGACATCACTTTGAAGATAATACGCACGTTACAGAATCGTCAAATTACCATGAAAGGGAACCAATGTCTTCAATAAACTATTTCGTATTACCCCCCCGTTTGGACAGCCGCCAAATATGCATAGAAACATCTATCCGTCTCTTTCACGCTCTCTAAGTTAGACTGCGCGCGACTGATGTTTGCAACATATTTTGGCGTCAGTGCAAACGCACGGTAAGAAAGGCATTTTATAAATTACTATTGAGCTATTTTGAACTTTCTCTCGAACGATCCCAGATTAACGATCGTACTTATTACAATATTCAAATTTCCTAAAAAATACAAAAAATGTTGTTGTTTTTTTTCATACTATTAATTTGTAATGCTACAAAACGTTGTACCACGCGTTGATAATTGTGGATAAATCAATGTTTCACCACGACATGTGAAGCGATATTTTTTTGTAAGGGTTTCGCCAGGTCCACCTATAACGACTAGGTGACGGCTTTTCCCAGTAGGTATGAGGATCATGTATATCAAAACGCGTTATTGCTTAGTTAACTTCCTGCAATGACTGTCCAAAGCTTGTCTTACAAGCGGTTCAAAGTATCAACTAGCATAACGCACACGGCCCCGCAGCAGTAGCTCGTCGAGAACGCAATAGCAACCACATGGTAAATAATAACTCTATCATTTTCACAATAAATTACATTAGAAAAAGAAATCACTCTTACTACACTCCCCCACTGTCTTCTTCAAGTGCCATAATAAATACCGTTCAGACACCAAAGACAGGTGATGCGCACAATAGGCAGTAGACGAAATGTTTCCGCTGAAGCAAGAAATTAAATCACAATATCTCATCGTAACGTCACTGAGGTATAGACAAAGACAATGTACACTAAGAAAAATAAAACATAACGTTGGAATGTAGCGCGAAACTGCCTAATGTTGGGTGCGGCGCGTCGCTGGAACACGCCTGTCACTACCCCACACCACAGTACTATCACAAAAATTTGGTATGCAAAGATTTTTTTTTACGAATGTCCGTAATTCGTTGACTTTAAGATTCAATGTACCTAGTATTGAACATTTTTCAATCATTTCAGTTTAACAATGTTGTCGAAAACATCGAGACAACAAAAACTCAACATATAAAGTAGGCGAAAACTGGACATTCGCGTCAAAAAAAAAACTTCACATACCGAATTGTTTAATGAGCGGCTACAAGTCCGTTCCTCTGTCTGGGGTAGTCATTGTAGATCATCTTCTTAGAGTTGACGCGGTCGTTCTCAATAGGAGGCTCCGCCTTGTCTTTGCCCTTGGATTTCGGCGCGATGTGGCTCTTGTAGAAGAAGCGGGCAAACAGCACAAAGTACGAGAAGTACATTGCCATAGACAGCTTGATGTTGAACTGACTGATGTGACAGGTGTGCGAGGGTGCCGTGGTGAGGTAGTTGTGGGCCCACAGGTTGACTGCGCACCCCACCACCATCTGGGTGAGCTGGAGTCCCGTGATGGACATGGCCAGGAATCGGGGAGGATACCGGCCCATGCTCACCAGCGCGAAGTAGGAGTACATTACACTGGAACAAAGTAACAAATAATGTTACGACATGCAGAATAATCTATTTTCTATGCACATTAAAATATATTCGAGTCGGATAATTAGTCAATTTGATAAGATTTTTTGTGCTCTTAATCGTTCTCTAGTTATTTAATAAATATTATATTGTCGCATATCTGAAAGTAGGGATTGAGTATTTTCAATTATCGACTATACATATCGATAGTTTTGCACGCACAGATAAACCAAAATGGTACATTACTGTATAATCTAGGTCTACAGAATGGAATGGAATTATTTGTCCATACAAATAACCTATTTATAATTCCATTAACAGTTTAATAACAGTTCATTATTACCTAGTTTTTGTTTGACGTCACAATTCAGATATAACTAATGGGAATGGATGTATTAATCTAATGCCAACCGTTAATTGTGTTAGAGACATGACAATGTATTTTGAGTAGTTCCTGTAGAACTTACAAAAAAATCTACCAAACATTTTTTTTCTCAATAAAAATAACCATTAAAATCAAGTACCTAAGTGATAAAATTGCTATGTAACTCATTGTTATATAACGACAGAAAATGATGTTAATTGTTCCACTTCTGATTCTAATAGTATGTAATTGTCAGCAGCACATTGTTTCAGTTGCAGATTCTCTCAAACATCGTTGACATCTATGTATTACATAATGCACTTACCTACATAACATCTTTCAAGTTTTACGGTTTTGTCTCAATAATTTATTTCATTCTATAAAGAAACGTGGCCAGACATTATAGG
>SJJU01010801.1:0-14005 GCA_012932125.1 Conopomorpha cramerella
TGACGGCGAATAGAATAAATGTGTCACCAACCCAGCCCAACTTTTCCCGTCATGGGGGTCGTAAGAGGCGACCGAGGGAGCTCTCCAGAGAACGGCCAGCAGCGCTCTCTGTGAGTTAAACCACAACACCACTGCGATCGCCAACCCGCCTGCCAAGCGTGGCGATTACTGGCATTGGGGAAGGCCCTCGTCCAGCAGTGGACGTTATGTGGCTGATGATGATGTTACTACTTGTACGTGTATATCCATCTAGTCGTACACATGTATGACAACTGAGAATAAACATTTTGCTAGTTCTACATCAATGCTAGGAAGCCCTCATGGACACCTCGCCGCTATGGAGACGGTGACGGTATAGTGTTAGACTCCTACTGACTAAATCTCTCAACTCGCTTTCAGCTATCGCTGATGTTGGGCGGGTCCTTGGCACCTAGGACATTCTTCATACCCCACTCAACGCGCGACCAGCCCCTGTAGGCTCCTCCTCATTGGACGATGATTGGTCCACTCCAGTATGTTCCTATTTTACGACGGCAGCCGGACCATGTAGAACCGCCGTCTACCGCAGGCCCGTTTGTTCAGGTGTCGGGAACCCCACTCCAACACCTACGGCCCCGATGACCCCTTTTAGGACGCCTCGTACGTCAGGCAAGGGATACCGTAGTCCGATTCTTCTAAGGGCCCGGAGCTACTGGGCGAAATGCTACCTGGAAGAATAATCTTTAGTCGACAAGAACTTTTAAAGATGCTCGCTCACACACACCCTAGTGGTGTTTGTGGATATAACGTCATTTCTCTATAGGGCCGCGCGAGCGATGGATCGCTAGTAACCTCTCGTCATCACCCACGCCCTTACCGTCGAGCGACAAAACTACCAGAACTATAATATTGTATAGTTTTACTCGATAAATCAAGCAGCTCCAAAATATTGCCCCTGGAATGTACTGCCATTGCAGGGGCAGTGTTCTGGAGCTCCATGGCGTTTATGTTGACTGTGTCATAAGGTGCAAAGCATTGTTTCCTTCATGGTGCTTGACAGATCTCATTGAAGTTGTCTTGTTAGTTGGGCAAATGCTGCCTCTGGCTAGACGCCACGGATCATCGTTTCAAGATTCTGCAATCAAACCAATTCCCTGTCCTGTATTGTCTGTAGCGTATTGCAAGACTGTTCAACTTCCCTTACGTAGTGCTTTCTGAAGTCCTCCACGCTTGCACGAGCTTTTCCCGTGTCTCTCTTTACCGACCTCGGTGCTACCATTCATATTTTCCGTTTTCTTTTTTGGTTAGACTTCTCCAGAACTCAAAAGTCACGCACTCCGTACGTCCGGGGTACGGAGTGCGTGACGATCCCCATTGTGAAAAAGTGTGTATACCTACCCGCTTACCCATAAACGCCTTTTTACTTACAAAACTGTTATTACAGGTCTACTTGAACTGGTTATTCCGTATTTGACATACAACTGACAAGCCAAGTTGAGCTTTGTGTATCTTCTAAATAGCAATTCCGCCATTATTGGTAAGGCCCCTAAAGTTGTGTTACCGTGTAAAATGAGGTCATTTCCGTAGCAAGTACATCAAGATTTTGTCATAGATTCCCAATTGACTTATTTGGGATCACACAGTTATCGCTAAATCAAGTATTAACGTTGTTTCTTCGTCTTAGAAATACATTAACGCGTTGACGTGGGCCTCTGTCAAGTCTCCGTTAAATGTCTGCGTTGAAATGATAATCTGCTATCAATATTGATTACTTTTAGCGAAAATTCAAAGTGGTGGCTGTCAGCCCAAGTTCGCCCGCGGGCGATCAGCAACTGATCAAAGTTATTTAAATCTACTGATCTTCCAACAATGTCTACAGTGTTAGAAGATTCTTTTGACGCGATGCCATAAAGTTTGACATTTAATTTAAGTCAAAAACTAAATCAAAGTCTACCTCTATGTATGTTTAGATCTTTAAAACTACGCAATAGATTTTCATGCTGTTTTTTAAATAGATAGAGTGATATTAGACGAAGGATTATATTACGTATAATACATGTATGTAATAACAGAGAAAAACTGTGATTTATGTACGTATATTAGCATAGTAACGTTTGCCTGGTAGTGTCTTAAATATTACCACAGTAGAAACGCGCTAAAGGAAGTGTTCGTACCTCAGCACGGTATGATAATCGCAGCACATTATCGAAGTTAAGCAACACTGACATAAAGTAGGATGTTAGAGCGTTTCCAAGCTACGGACAGCACTAAAGATGAGAGCCCTAGCCATTGTCTCGGTAGTAGTCGATGAGCTAAGTTAGCGGGCTAAATATTTAACAATTGAACTGACTTACTTGTCACCGGCTTTCCTCTACGGTTCGCCAAAGTAACGCTAGAGACAAGAAAATGTTCATGTAAATCAAATCTTAAATGACGGATTATGTCTGTAGAAAGTCATTCGGTTAAATTGCTCTGGTACGATTTTTCCCGGCCTTTTCACAGCCATACGCGGAGGCAATATCTCAGAAGCAGATGTCATCATCATAAAACTTTTATATAGAGAGTGGGCCGTCGCGCCCTCGTCTTCGACTCGACGCCCAAACATTTCACGCACAAACATAAAAATGTATTTTCAATATGAATAACTCTGCAATATCGCGACGAAAATATTTTATTTCGCACATTTTTTGTGCAAACACTATATTCCAATAAAGTCAGTGAAATGTACATTTTGTGTCGCTGTGCCGAGAGATAAATGTTGTAACCTACTATTGTAGTAAAGGCACAAAATATACGACTGAATTTGGACGGCTAGTCAGTTTGTTCACGGTCAAAGGTCTCCTGAATGCTTTAGTGATTTTATTGTGTGCGTCGCGGGTATTTTTTTTTGTGTATAAGCATAATATCTGTGTCTGACACGCAATCTGGGGACCCTGTGCAAGGAATTTGGGTTTAGGTGAGTTTATTTTTGTAATGGGTTGGTTATGCCGTAATTTCCGCTGGTGTTGCGCAGAAAACACTTCACAAAGTCATTGACATTGAAGATGATGTATTTTATTTCCGTTCCATGAAAAAGATCTGAATTTAAAAAAAAACTATTACGTTTGTGAGAATGAAGAATATTATACAATCACAAACACAAATGCGTTATACTCGCATATTAATTCCCACAAAATGTATGTAATTAGTGTAACTTACGAAGCTGATAAATACCATAATGTCTCACGTCGTGCGATAATATATTACAACTGTCTACTAGGTGGTGAACATGAAGGGTGATTTTCCAAAACATGCTTTAAATATCAACGGCAAAGCATACAGAGGATGTTCTATAATCACATATGGAAACTGTTGGCTCGTTTTCAAACAATGTTGCGCCACCGCCGTCTGTTCCAGGAATGATTTATCACATTCGCGCTTTCTGATGCCCACTTTAGTTTTTCCTGCAAAACTTTACGTCGTTTCACTTTAGAATGAACTGTTTTGGAAGTAAAAATACACGCGCATGGACCGGTGAAAACGTTGAACGTAAAGGGGAATTTGACCGAAAATTTAAAGCTAGATTTTCCCAAGCTTTGCGCAGTTATGACGCGGCATAGATAGTTAGTTGCAGTAGGACCTGCTTTGCATACATTGCTATAGTAAATTGGGTGCACGTAATTTGGTTGTATAGCCGAGCATGGACAGTTTTGGTGCATTTTTATTACTTAAGCCGTTTTCAATTCCCCGCAATGTTTGCCGGCGAATCTGTTTGAGTGTTCTATTTGAACGGTATTGAAATTATTAATTGGTACTTAGACTTTTCTTAAAAAAAATAACTTGGTACTGAAAACGACTGGTAGAGATCACAATTATAGGTTTTATTTTATTTGAATTTAAAATATATTTTTTTAGTATTTATTTTCGATGAATAAGTAAGGAGATAAATCAAGTTTCTAATCTCACAGTACAGGCACTTCGTTCATCAATTACTGCCAGTCAACTCGATTCTTTATATAAGGTAAGTATGTACATTCTGAAATGTTCAGAAAAAAGTACCTACCGATCGTTTATTTGCAGTCATGACTTAATAGATTACCTTTTTTTGTATATTAAATATACTATTAGATTAGCCTGTGGTAGAGTGCACATCTCTGGCCGGTCCTTTGAAAGATTCACCCATTATATTACACTAGCTGTTCCGCGCGGTGTTACTCGCATTTTTTTCGTTGCTTCGTCAAGTAGCTTTTATTCTTTACAAACATCCAACCATACAATTCTTTCCTCTTTATAATATTATAACAAACAATGCATTAATTTCGACCAAATTTTATTACCATAAAAACGGTTCTAGTGAGTTAATCTTAAAACATAGACATATACTGTCGTGGAAATTTTTTTAGATCATTTCAAGAGGAATAATTATGTAATATTTACTTATATTTTTGGTATCTAAAACCGTTTTAGCAGCGCAGGCAACGAAAGCCCTCAACCTGTACCTAGCAAGTAGTAGGTATATAAGGCCGCATTCAAAAACGCTACTCAAGCATCAGTTTCTCCTCATGTACCTAACATTTATTCTGGTTTAATCTTATTTGAGTAAAATTATTTTAGAGCCTACATATGTACGCAACGCAACACTATGAGCGGCGAAGGAAAACATCGTGATGAAGCCCGCATACCACAACGTGTTTGAACTTTATAACGACGACAGGCTCACCCCGTCACGTTGGGTTAAATACGCTAGGTGAACTGTGGGCATATTTTCGCCTATCCCGCTTTGGGATTAAAAGGCGTGAAGTGTATTTTTAAACGGTTTTATTTAGCTCGACCCGTTCTTATAATTCGAAGAAAAGTTCACGGGATTAACTTTTATTACATACTTTAAAACACAATTCATTATTTCAGCGCGTAGGCTTCGTCAAATACATAGGCAAAAACAACATAAAATAATAATATTACATACTAATGCTCCGCGATTTAATTCGCGCAGTTTCAGAGTTGCAGAGCGTCTGTGGTCCAGTTGGTCGGACACTTGACAAGTAACCGGGAGATCGCGGGTTCGAGACCGGCTACTGGACGTGTACCGATGGGACTCTCTTTCAGAGACTATGTACACAACGCAACGCTCGTACGGTGAAGGACAACATCGTGATGAGACCCGCACACCACAAGGTGTGTGAACCCTATAACGGCGATGGACCCACCCCCTGTCACGTTGGGTTAAGTACGCTTGGTGAACCGTGGGCATTTGCTTAGCAAGTGCCTCTGCCTACCCCGCTTTGGGATTAAAAGACGTGAAGAATGTGTGTGTTAATTCGCGCAGTTTCAGCATTAATTTCTATTAAAAAATACTACCACCAAGAATTAGAACCATAACTCCAAAATCAACGTATTCCTCACTTTAACATCTGGCAGGATGGTGGTCAAACGCTTGTTCATAGTGATTTAAAAAAAAAACTTCTACCCTCCTTTTTACCCCCTTAGTGGATGAATTCTGCAAAAACCTTTCTTATCTCACGTAAACATTATAAAAGGAACCCTTGCCCAAGGTTTGGGCTAGGCGATGATGCGTTAGTGATGAATGAATCAGTCTGGATTCTGATATTTATATAATGTAGATTTTACCAGATCTTAACGTTATACCTATTATTAAACTACATAGGTAATGTGCACAAGTAACCCATACAATACAAAGCGAATACCGAAATTAACGACGATGCGTAAAATACAAATACTACAAACTTATTTTATTGTCCATATTATACACATTATGACTAGGTAGCAATCGTAACACATAGGGTCAAGACTTTGAGTCACAATCTAGCTCATTCGCACACATAAAGAAAGAAAGAGCCGACATCATACTCGGGAATATTTTCCATCTACGTTACCGCTGCAGGTAGTAACCCCTTATGATGACAGTAAAATCTTTCTACACCAATATGTTCCCACTTTATTAGATTTTCCTTACCAATAAAGGTCATAATCCCCTGCCCCTCTTTTAACTACGATCGTGAACCAGTCGATACCTTTCGCACAAGTGCCAACCATATTAAATGAAGTAGAAAATTATTACCCAATAAAGGAAGGGTTTCCGGGTATTTTGCAATGTTTTCTTCGAAATATACCTCTCTCTTTTTGGTGTGACGGGTGTGAGAGGGACTGATGCTTACAGAGTTCGGTTTTTCGAGGCCAGATCTTACGAATCTGAGTTTTATGAATACGAGCGGTTTAAATCGTAAACCGAACTGACGCTAAGAAGAAAACCAAATAGGTTATATCCATGGCCACTGTATCTTGATACCTGTAAAGGAGGAATATCTTCGCATGCAATACTAAATTGTAAAACATTTGTATCAACATTGTGTCTCTAACTAAAGTGGATTAGATGCAATTTTATTGGCCGATAATGCCGTGTGGTGCATTTTATTTGATTTTGTACTCAGATGCTGCCGCGAATTACAATGTTGATAGGTTTTCAATATAGTTTTATTTTATTCAATGTCGTCGTAGCAAGATAGGCAAGTGGGTATCGTTATAAAACTTTTAAGGGCAGAACCCACACGCAAGGTTGTTATTTTATAGGTACCAATGTTTTAAAAAGTAAGGAATTGTACTTCTGTATGTGTTTGTTTGTAATGGATAAACTCTACGGAATTCTTTCTCTTCATAATGCAACATTATAATGGGTTTATTCGCATTTCACCCACTTTCGCATATTTTATACTTTTCTAAAATTCAATGTAACTTGTAGCATCACATATTCTATTCTAGACTCTCAGTAGAGTTCTTTGCATTTCATACACTTTTTATAAGGTAGGTACATACATACATACACTTCACGCCTGTCTCCCAGAGGGGTAGGCAGAGACTACAGATCTCCATTTGTCACGATCTTGACATACCCCTTTCGCTTCATCTACATTCATACATCTTTTCATACATGACCTCCGGTTTCGAGTACTTTTACATTTTAAGGTAGGTAATGCGCAATAATTATTGATTCACTACCTCTTCGAGTGTACGAAACGCGAACAGCTCTATGAGTGTGTACAACACGTGTATGGGATGCTACAAAATATATTACATTTTAGAAAAATATCAAATGTGCGAAAGTAAATGAAATGCGAATAAATCTTATAATGACCTTGAGTCATCATCATCACATTGAACATAGGCCTCTCCAATTCTCCAACGCCACTGTGATCTGTTTTAGGCTTCTTACATCAAGCTTCTGACAGACATTTTCTGCATATCATCAGTCCATCTTGCCTGAGGGCGTCCTACACTCCGTTTGCCGAGACGCGGTCTTCACTCAGGAACTCGTTTACCCCAACGGTCATCTGTTCTACAGGTTATATGTCCGGCCCACTGCCATTTCAGCTTGCTATACCGTTGAGCTATGTCGATGACCTTCGTTATCTGTGGGATCACTTGACCCTAAGTAAGAAAGGCTATATTGCGTGTAAAAGGACCTTGAGCAATGATCTTAGAAACGTTATTGCGGTCGTCAATATGAACAACTTTTACTATGGTGAGGATGGGGGGGAAATTAATAAGATGTTTACATCCCCATACAAAATATCATCTTCTTGGACAAACAATTGTGTCGGTAAGCGTCGAGACAAACGAAATCGTGTCTTGGCCAACTGTATTAGGATAGATGGAAGACCTTCTATGGCTTCAAACAGAGTCAGTCCAACTATTTCCTTTGACAATAACCGTGGCACATTTTATTAACTACGATGGGCTTTATCTAATATGTATATAAAATTTCCATGTCACAATGTTACTTACCGTACTTCTCCGAAACGGCTTCACCGATTTTACCTGCGTAAAATTTTATATGCGTATTCAGTAGGTCTGAGAATCGGCTACTATCTATTTTTATGCATCTACCAGTTGTATTTCTCCCAATTCACGGTGTACAAAGCCAACTTAATGTGGTAAAATTAATTGTTGGCCGGGAGAGCTAGTTTAACTATATGGACGGTGTGTAATACAAATAAAATGCTTGTAAAAAAAAATACCGATAATAAAAAAGTACTAAATATATTTTTTCAATAGCCAATTTCTCAACACCGGAGATTTTCTTAAAAACGGATAATAAATTTATTCCAATGAAATATCGCTGAAAAAGCTCTCGTTTTAATACCTACATTAATCAAGATACAGACATTAACTGTCAAATGCACTTACACATAAAATCTGTAGTATTAGTCACAATCAATTTAGTTTTCGTGCAAAAAAAGGGTTGAATTACCTCTATGAAAACTTCGCACGTATTATAAATCTAAAACTTCGCTTCCCTTGACAGTTTTCAATTTACTAAATAATAGGCTTATACGACATAATCACCTACACAGCGACCCCATAAATTGGTCTTAACATCCAAAGTGAATTCATAAATCTCGAGGTCAGATAAATAAATATATATTGCCGTCTGTTTCACTGGAAGGCCAGAGTGCACAGTGGCTCGTATTTTAAAACTACCATCAAACTCAGATCGCTGCTCGTAACGTTTGTCTCCCTCTAATACCATTGGTGGAATAGAGACAAACTGTGCCTAAGCTACACCTGAGTACTGATTGTTGTTTTAGAAAACGAGCCCGTAAATTCTCTGCACTATTTTTAGTACTTGTAGTAACAATATAAATTGAACTAATCTTTCTAAGATTTAATATACAACAACAGGGCCAGGATAAAAACAGAACTGTATAGATTATCATGTCAAACCCGTTAAAATAATAGCTTAAATACTTCGAGCATAGTTGAGTAGGTACATTTTTAATGAAGCACGTACAAATTGTAGACAGGGTGTCTGCAATTTGTAAGGGTATACAGTCTGGTGCAGGGCGTACTGAAATTGGGCTCCAGTGCGAAATTACAGGTTCCAATTTTGATAAAGGTTCATCGAATTCTATGAAATCGTAACAGAGGTTCTGTAGCTTTTAGAATTTACTTGACAATCTGTTATTTTGTATTTCTGTCATTCTCTGACTGACTAAAGTCAATGAGATAAAACAATAGTGTAGTTTGGAAGTTTTTTTTATGATTGTCTTTCACACAAGTACCAATGAACGGATTACAATGAAACTGTATAATAATTTTTTATACAGTTAATTGTATAATAAATTATACGACGAGAAAGCTATATTATTATTAATAATTAACGCTTTAACGTTAAACGTTCTCGTCGTAATAACATAAAGGCTATATTTTAACCCGAATTTTCTACGCGGTAATTCTGGGGCCAGTTCCTCATTCCTATTTTCGTCATTAAAGGCCTATTTGACATGTGTAAAACCCTCAGACCATTGACATGCAATCTAAAACTGACGTTGAGAACAAAACGAGACGAATATACTTATATATAACTATATATTCGAATATAACTAACTAATATAACTAACTATAACGAATATACCTATATATTCGTCTCACTCCTAAGTGACAGCGTAAAAGATAATATTTTCTGTCTCTTACTGAGTAGGAGTGTATCTATTGTTAGATCCAAACTGTCACTTTCGTAGAAAAAAATAGTGACGTTCTTTGGATCCATAAGTACATAAAAACATAGGTACGTACATGTTTGTTAAATAAAAGGGACAATTTAAACTTCAGTTAATATACAGAGAGATAGTTTTTTTTAAATAAAATAACAAGCGTTTCACCAATATCCTAACTGATGTTAAACAGCGATGTGGTCTACGATGTAGCACGCTTGTTCATAGGGACCTATTTACCCGCGGCTTGAAACCCTCCAGACTGTACTGCGCAGAAAACACAGACTCCGGCACATCATTCCACATCCTGGCGGTTCGCACTATGAAAGTTGACGCAAGGTTTTGTAACTGATACCTAACCAACAACGGTGCCTAACCATTGTTCTTGGTTAGGTCTCAGTTAAAAAATACCTTAATGAAATGTCACAGTAAAAGTTTGTTTTTTTTTACTAAACTGCGCATTGTGTGCAAAGTAAAATATGCAACAACATAAAATGCCGAGAATGTAACGCTCGGAAAAACGTACAGAGAGTGTTATCCTGAAAAGCGTTAAATAAAACACTTGGCTCCTAACTCGTAAATCAAGAGAGCAGTGCTCGCAGTAAAGTGGTCTGAATGATTTAGACAAAGAAAGGATTTTCATTTCTCACAGAATAAGTACCCGCCCACCTACATACTTACTTCAGCAATCTGCTTATGTATAGCGGAACAATTTGGAAAAAAAAATCTCGGATTTATCTACTGCCGATTCTAGTAAATCGATATTTATGAAAGTTAAAAGTTTTTTTTAAGAAAAAGTTAAAACGCCGAAATTAATTTGAATTACTTGCCGGAGTCAGTGTTTCCTGCGCAGTACTGTCTGGAGGTTTTCCAGTCGCGGGTCAATAGGTACCTAATGAACAAGTGTGATTCATGGTAAACCGTATCGCTGCTTAATATGAGGCAGGGTGGTGGTCAAACGTTTGCTCACTTTGCTTAAATAAATAAGAAACAAGCTTGAGTAAAATACTAAGGTAAGTTCGAGCTTAATCAGTACTATCATGATAAACAGGAAAGATTTGCTTGTTTGTTTGGATTGTACAGGCTCCGAAACTACTTGACCGATTTAAAAAAATCTTTCACGGTTGGCTACATCTTATTCACCCGGTGAACACAGAAATTGGTTTCTTTTTATTTTATAATTTTATCCTTAAAAGCCTACTGAAAAAAAACGCGAGTAACACCACGCAGTACAGCTAGTTTGTTATTATACTCTCGCCAATATACCCGGTTAAAAACTTTAATACAATGACAAATAAAATAGACAGCACGGCAAAATCCCGAGTGCCGTGATTTGATTGTTCGTTTGTTCCATTGTACATACTTTTCGTATGTAGAAGTATGTACTTGTGCATACAGAAAGCTCCTTTATTTACATTTCCATGCGAGACGAAGGCACTTAGCCCGGTAGAGTCCTAAGTAAACACTTGTATAGCTGTGTTTGTTTGCTCGCTATGTTTAGGTAACAAACACTAGTCAAACTCGTTAGGTTCTAGAGAACACTTTGATATCCTACCTATATAGGGTTATTGGTTAGTCTAAAGGAATCTGCCTCAGAAAGAACCGACTCCAAACACGATACAATTTTTGATAGTTCCTCTCGAATTATTGGGTGTACCATCATCATATCCAGACTTCCTTATCCAAAAAAAATCATCGAAATTGGTTTTTTGACGACGAAGTTATCCGCGAACAAACATAATAAAGCATTTATACACTTCACGCCTTTTAATCACAAAGCGGGGTAGGCAGAAGCACTTGCTATAGCAAATGCTCACGTTTCACCAAGCATACTTAACCCAACACGACAGGGCGTGAGCCCATTGCCATTATAGGGTTCACACACCTTGTGGTGTGCGGGTTTCATCACGATGTCGTCCTTCACCGTACGAGCGTTACGCTGTGTACATAGCCTTTGAAAAAGAGTCCCAGTCGTACACGTCTAGTAGCCGGATACGAACCAGCGACCTCCCGGTTAGAAGTCCAGTATCCGACCAACTAGACCACAGCCGCTCAATAAAGCATAATATATATACATTCAAATTGAAAAAGACCGCTTTTTTGAGGTCACTTAGTTACAATATTAAGCACTAATAAGCTCTTAGACTAAGTCCTAATCACTGTTGAATGTTCACACTTGATCTTCATTGCATCGCTCTCTAGTTGAAAATTTTAATGCTTTGGCAACTAGTGTTCCAGAATATTCTACTATGTTTAGTATATTCTCCAAAAACCTCAGTAGTAATTATATTACCCATGTTATCATTTTATCCTCCCTCTCCCTAAGCAAATTATGTATTCAACTAAGTAGAAATATAACAGAGATTCCCAGCAATTTTGTTTTAAACTTCTAGGTAGGTTGGGAAACTAAAAGCCAACACATGTTTGCACTATGATAAATTACTTGGTAAAGCTAACATATTATTTTAATCGCCACTTTAAGCCTCACTTCTAAAGGCAAAAGCCGTTAACAAAACGTCATCGTGTCTGTTTACTAAACACCAGCGTATTAAAGCTTAGTGTTAACACGCCTTTGTATTCGATCAGTTGGTTTTCTTTCTCAAATTCTTTGTTTATATATGTTTATAAACTATGGTAGGTAAAAAACATGGAAAAAAAATTTCAATATAGAATTAAAAATTAAATAGTATACTATACCTACTATGAAAAAGTACTTAACAGGACAGGGGTCTGACTCTGCTTAACAATATGGACAATGAAATGTATATTATCTTGAATTGAGTATGTCCGTAAGCATTAAAAAAAAGTTTTATTGAGCCAGGCTTCCGATTCTGAGTTTCACAGTTACAGCAAAATTAAGTTTAACTTAAATTCTTCCGCACAATATTTATGCAATTACAGATTAAAATGGCAAATAGGACCAGTTCCTTATACGCCGCCAAAATAATATTCCAAGCAAGACCATACCAGTTACAGCAGTAACGAGCTCACCGAATAAAAAAATGTTTACATTGAACTGTCCAAGAATAATCTTGCCATAACTTTAAACAGCACCAACTGTTTTTGAGAGTTGCTGGTTTCATTAAAACAAACGTTGGCTTTGGAACTCTTTGGAGATTTAAAAAGTTAGTAAAGTTTCATAAAGAAGTCTTTAACGTTTTTCAAAAAGTTAGGAAATGAGAACACTTATTATGTATCTGTACAGTTACTTCATCATCAACCAAATGACGTCCACTGCTGGGCGAGGGCACATAAATTCAGGGATAATCCCACCACCACCCAAACCCTACCTGCCTCTCGGCGTACGGGCCATTCTCTGGGGAAGTACGCGTCTACTTGCTTTTGCCTCTTTTCAACGCACACGTTTTCTTGGCTCCATACAAATTATCTTTGTATTCCATCCCTGTTTTGTCGCCAAAACAGGGCGAGGGCTCAGTGTTTCCCTGCCCTTATCCTACACTAGGTGAAGTCGGCGCAACATGCTTCCTGTCGCCATTCGTTTCTGTCATTCGTCATATCTACAGTTACACCTTTCATTTTTTACACAGTCTATACATATCTTCCGTGGTCTCCCTCTTCCCTTGTATCCTATATACTTTATTCATATATAGTAGGCACAGTTAATTTATTAGTCACATTATTCTGAATTGTGGATACACTTCACGCCTTGTATTTCCTAAGCGGGATCATGAAGATATGGATAGACAAGCGCATTTAACCCAACGTGATAGGGGGAGAGCCCATCGCCCATACAAAGTTCACATACCTTGAGGCATGTGAGCTTCATTACGATGTTCTTTACCTTATGAGCGTAGCGTACGCTGGCTGTGAACAGAAGAAATTAATTGGTAGAGACCGGTCTCGAACCCACAGGCTCAGCAGTTCCGGGGATAAGCATAGGACTGGCACCGCTGTATGACATCATAAGCTGGTGATCCTGGAGATGGTCCTCAAGGGCCAAGCGCGACTGGAGCCACCCTCGGATGTACCAGAAGTCAGAGCAATAATAATAATGCACGAGTCACCGTGGGGTTTTGTAGGTGCGAATCCCACACTTTTCCTTTCCTAATTGTTGGTATAATTGTCGTGTTTTAGTTTCTATTTTGTTTTTTTGTTTTTCTTTATTGTATCTTGGCACACCCATCGGTCTTTCCCATTACTGGTGGTTGACTGGTAGAAAATGCTTTAGCATTAAATCCGCCATGTGTACTTTTTTGTGCATTAAAGTGTTTAAATAAATAAACAAATAACCTCGCCGTTGCCCCCTATTACGGCGGGATGTGGATAGCGGATTTCACCATGATAAAAAAGGTCTCGAACCCACAACATCCCCATTACAGATTCAAGTACCTAACCACAAGGCTTCAGACGCTTATAATGTTACTGAAGAACGATACTTTCGTTAAGTAATAATACATAAATACACTTCACGTCTTTAATCCCAAAGCGGGGTAGGCAGAGGCACTTGCTAAAGCAAATACACACGGTTCACCAAGCGTATCTAACCCAACGTGACAGGGGGTGAGCCCATCGCCGTT
>SJJU01010803.1:0-23910 GCA_012932125.1 Conopomorpha cramerella
TCCAGCGTTTGAAAAAAACTAAACTAACAAAATCATTTTTATCGACCATTTTATCGATAGAAATTTCTCACAACACTGTTAAATGTATGTCCGTAAACGGAACCTACTAACCTTCCTAATATTAGCGAAATTTTCTACGTTTACTTACTTGTTCGCTCTTCATCGGTCGTTACATGTGTAAGGCCCGTGGGTCCGGGGGTAGGGTTAAAATAAAGGTTCGGTTTCAAGATTGTAGTAGGTATAGTAGATAGCAGAACACAACCCATAACACAAACAATGAATTTCTGCTGAAACCACGAACTAATAAAGCGAGCATAGCTGCTCGTCCAAAACATACAAGTCTTCCATGTGTTTCTCCACATTACCACGCTCGTTTCATTATTATTCATTGAAATTTCTTATTTTTTGTAATTATTATTTACTTCCTACATGTTTGTTTATTTTTGATTTGTCAAAATGGTCGCTGTCATCAAATTACCATAATCTATGGTCCAAAGGATCATTCACATGAAAGTAGGTAAGTAATTAAGTCGTTGAATCACGTTCGATCGTCGTTGATCTATCAAATCTCAATGTGTTAAAATATTTTACTGAATATTTACTGAGATTTGGTATGAGCTACAAAATATGTTTCAAGTTAATGGCTTACTTACAAAACACAAGCTTTTAAAATGCAAATCTTAAAAATCATTAGATATTAATAAATGGTAAAAGTATAAATTTAAAAAAGTAAAAGCTATTACGAAAAAGGCTCAAAAGTCCACCTTCAGCAGCAATGCATAGGCGTGTTCGTTAGAGCATAGAATCCCTGCTCATATGATTAGGGACACCAAGAATTGTAGCAGCTCGGCTTTGAAGAATTGTAGTACTCGTTCATGGATTTATACGGAAATTATCCAATCCTGTCTCTTCCATATTTGGGTCCGGATTGCTTGGTCGTCCTTCGGGCCTATTTCCTCTAAATGAACCGGTGAAGCCGCATAACCATTTTCCGGAAACAGTTGCTGGAAGGCAACCTACGTTGTTCCGCCTCTGGTCTCCCATCAATAAATCGCTCACAATAAAGCTCAGGTGCTTGCTCAAGGTTTCCATCAGCAGCCCCAACACATAAAATCATCTAGTAATATTCGTTATTGCTGTAGAAATCCATTTTCAATAAGTAAGTCCAGTTAAGAGAATGAAAATTTCAGTATTATTATTCTTCCACGAAATAGTCATATTGATGCTGTTCGACATACTGATCTCAGCCTACCTACCTACCTACATGCTACTCATTAATCTCTAGCCTATTCGCGACAAAGTGCGGAATGCCCATACTTTAGTTTATTTTTTTTAACTTTATTTTTTTTCAATGGCAATCTTGTGATTGTCTGTGAATCCATCTATGTTTAGTTTATGACGTCTGATTGACGGTTACATGTCACCCATCTACAACCAAAACATGTTGATATGCTTAAGTTTTATTGTGAATTTATTGAGATATTTGTGTGATGCTGCTATGTAGTTCATCGAATGTGAATCATTTACTCGTATAATACAATATTCATAAGAGGATGTCGCTGGTAATCGTCGTTCTTAGGTTAGTATTTCAAAAGTCAATTCCTTCATTGTTTACTTAAGGGATGGGCGCGATTTTGTAGTCATATCGAAAACAGCAAGTGGTCATGAAATTCGATAAGTAGTTTAATTCCTTTATATGAAGACATTCTTAATTTCCTCTATGTTGTTCCATTAATAAAGGCTTTCTCTATAGGCCCTTCAATTCCCACTGCAGGTTTTTGTAACACCCTGTATAGTATAAAATCTGTCAATCTGTGGGAAAATCCCTAATGACAAACACACATTCCAGAGGGAGGAATATTTTTGTTTATTTGGGAAACATACAGAATCAATGAAAATAATTTAGATAATACTTAGATATTTTACATATTCCAAAACAGTTTCCGCTTATAGATTATGTGTTACGCTTATTGATTAGTGTATATTACATGCATAATATAATAATATATATAGAAAGACACTTAGTGTGAGCATTGCGCTCATAAGAAGCCTATAAGCCTATAAGATGATTATAATTGAAGATTATAATTGAGAAGGTGGAGAACTAAACCTCACTGTTTTCTTTTTCTTTTACTTAAGAGCAAAAACTTGCTATATAGAAGGCTTATAGGTGACGACAGGCTGTTTGATGCTCGGCTACAAAGCCTAGAGCATCGCCGCAAGGTTGCAGAGCCTATCTGTCTTCTATCGGGTGCATATCGGAGAGTGTGCTACGGAGTTGTATAGCTTAATACCTCCATCGCGTTTTTACAATAGGGCAACCAGGAGAACGGCAAAACGTTATCCATGCCACCTCGATATACCATTTACGCGAACCAAACGGTTTGCATCAACTTTCATATTGCGAACTGCCAGGATGTGGAATGACTTGCCGGAGTCTGTGTTTTCTGCGCAGTACAGTCTGAAGGTCTTCAAGTCACTGGGGTTAATAGGTACCTAATGAACAAGTGTGCTCCATCGTAGACCACATCGCTGCTTAAAATCAGGCAGGATGGTGGTGAAACGCTTGTTTACTGTGTTTAAAAGAAAAACTTAGTATCAAATTTAATAGCAAAAACATGCGGTGTTGTTCAACACTTATATCGCACATCTACATAAAGAGTAACACAACTCAAAATAATTTAAAATCAAGCTAATTCAATTATCGAAATCTACGTAAGAAACTACATACATTCCAAAGACACCTGGGCAAAAATCTCTTAATTTGAAATGTAGATGGCATTGTAAGTCAGTATTGCTGGCTCACGCGACAAACAGCCCCCACCACGAACACTCACGCATCACCAGTTGCGACATGTCATTCGTAAGGAAAGGTGCGGCCAATTCACATCAATAGCCGATTATTTCGACTTAGTATTAATTTAGTGGATAGCTGCAGTCATAAAGCGTTATTATTTTTAGTTAATTAGTTATTCGTGATTCAACTTGTGAGTTTTTTCTGGGTGCTTTTCGACTTATTTTGAATTACTGGAGTATTTTTGGCAAAGGTAAGTTCACTTTTTCACACTAATTAAAATTACAACGATGTTTCTGGGATTGGTTGATAGTATTTGAGTTGCTCTAGTATTGCTGGTTAAATTAAAAATAGCCCTTATTTCGTTAGCATCAACGTCCTTGATAATTTTGCTAAATTGCGCATTTAGAGTTGATATTGTGTTTTCGATTAAGATGGGTATTTTTTTTTAAGTATCAAATGGGGTTGTGATTTTAGAAGAATTTTTAGTTAGCATAGTATTGCTGATTTTTTTTGTACTTCATTATTGTTTTCAGATTATGAGGGGTCGTGGACTTTTACTGCTTGAGAAGGCTATGGCGTCGAATGGAACTGAGCCGGAGATGGACAACGAGGGGAATACTGAAACACAAAGCATAATAGTTACGGATGAAACCATAGGTACCCTATTCACAGAGACCTTACCAACACTTAATTTACCGTCAACAAGTACCGCCATCTTATTATATTTCACCGGCTAACAGTGATGGAATGGTAAATGAATGTCTATGTCTATGGTAGCGACATCGATGATTTGGATGCGGACGAACTAAATAAATATCTGCTATGAATCTATACCTTCGCGGTTTCAACCATGAGAATTAACTCAATCACACACAAATTTTATTCGCGGCCATTCACAAAATTAAGGTGATAACGTACATAGCGTTATTGAGAAACAAATAAAAAGATACAAGAAATCAGGGTCGATATTCGATCGTCGATATTCTCCACAACAATACGCTACTTTGATCAGAACAGCTAAAAAGACTGGGAAACCTTACCATGTGGAAGAAATGACCTATGACAAGTTTTATGATGTTAAATCCCTACAAGAAGAATGGGGAAGTAATTTTAATGTTAATGCTGACCGAGAACAAATAAAATGGCATGACATCAAACAGCTCTGCGTTGAAAAGCAGCATCTGTTGTCATTTTTGTATAAGACCTCCTATGAGGATACTACTTTTAAACAAGCTTACGTAAGAAATAAAAGGCGAACGCAGGATCACCAGTTTTCTCCCAACTTGACAAAAGCTTACTTACAGAAATATGCCCTGGGAACCAATAAAAAAGAGACATAATAGAATTAATCAATCAAAATATTATTCCAAGGAGTTATGCACATTCATATTTTAATCGTGTTTTAGAAATTGATTGATTTTTTATTAAAGTTATTAGGTAGTTAAGTTTATGCCATATTAGTTGCTAGAAGAAAAGCTATGTCGAAATAACGCTGTATGTTATAATTATTTAACTGGTGTTAAGTAAAATTAAAGTCTGATTGCAATAATTACCTGTGTGTAATGTGTAATGTTCCTTAGTGATTTTGAGATCTCATATGATCGAAGGTCGTTTTATTAAAGAAATACACTTCACGCCTTTTATTCCCAAAGCGGGGTAGGCAGAGGCACTTGCTAAAGGTTTTATTAAAATTGTCATTTAATGCCTCAGACCATAAACAACAAGACTTGCAATCCTAAACTGACGTTTACAATAAAAAGAGACAACGATATGAAAAACATGCAGGAGTGAAAGAGTAAGAGACAATATATTCAATATAGACAATTATTCAATATATAGGCTAAATCTGTCCAAACTGTCAAATTAGTAGTATCAGTGACAGTTTGGATCCAGAAGTACATAATTTTCCGTACATTTTGGTGTGAAAGGAATAAAGAAAAAACAATTAATTACTTACATTCGCAAATACAAACATACATACACTCACGTCTTCGGCCACATTTAGTATTATAAGGAGTTAAGAATGTCGAATATGGGCCATGTTAGTTCCTAGTCTGAATATTTGCAAAAACATTATTTTTTATTTCAACATTTTACCTCTGCCTACCCCGCTTAGAATATTTTTTATTTTTGACTTAAACAGACTAGGTACTAGACGCTTACACATAGAAAAAAATATAAAAAGAACAAAAATTTCGCTTGAAAATTTCGGGCTCTATTTTAAAACGCCAGCCATCGTAAAACTAGCACTTCAGCTATTCTTACTTCGTTTATTATCCGGCAGAGCCACTGCTAGTCTCACAAGACAAAAACACTGGCAAAACATCGCAGCATCTGTCTTCTTCACTCTCACAAAGATTGAGAGGGTCAGCATGATACTCCGCATCCAGGATTACGGAACTAAAAATGTTTGATAGTCACTGAAGTATCGAATGCAGGCTAGACACGATGGCGCTTAACGTTTTTGGCTCAGATTTTTACTTAAATAATAGTCGACGCATTGCGGCCGTTTTGTGACGACAGATTTGTAATGTAAAGCATCTGCGACCTAGTGGTTTGTAGTGGCGTGCACTGGCTTTTACGACAAGGTAGGGAGTAATCCCCAAGAATGGACACCTATGTATAGGTAACTTGTCCTAACCTACCTATCTACCCACTAAACACAGGACCTTCGGTTATCCTATGTCGTGAGTACAACAAAAAAAGATCTAGCGATAACTCTATTATTAGACTGGGTAGCCAAATTTCTAAGGTAGGCAGTGTCTTTTTGCCATATGGTGTGCACGCCACTGGTGGTTTGGTTCTTGGATCAGCGGAGGTTACGGGTTCGAGAAACGGTGCCACGTGATTTCGGCATCGTCGCCTCAGGTCGAGGTGTGAGCGGGGACCACAAGTTCCTCTCCGTAGGGTAGAGGGCCAGCTTAATATCCTGCAGCGGGCCCTGCGCGGCCGGTGCCCCCCTGGATGTCGTACTCTTCAGGGTGTTCCGGGGGCACCGGCTCTTTCGCGCGTAGAAGTCACCGGGGAGTTTTTAGTGGACTTAGCACATACACTCGTCGGTTAAGAAATCGAGAACTGCTGAATGGCATAGACAGAGGCACTTGTTAAGAAAATGCTAACGATTTGGCTTAATGAACACGATGGGGAGTATACATACCTTGTGGTATAGTTCGTGCATTTCATGAATGCGCGCGGACCTTAGATGTGTGAGTCGTATATGGACACGCTAGTTGACAGTTCAAACAAACAAAACTGCCACACACACATCTAAGGCCCGCGCACATTCAAGAAATGCACGAACTATAGGACATTATCGTGATGAAATCCACGCATCGTGATGAACCCCCTTGTAATTAATGGTAGTCAAACGCTTGTTCATAGTGTTGTCCTTTACCATAGTACTACACTAGTAAAAACTGCGTAGGGAAATACATTCTAATACATACATCAAAAGTGTCTAGGGATCAAGTACATTTTGGAAGATTGCAATCAAAATTATATTACAAAAACTGAATTCATTCACAATTTATCCAAAATGTGGTGATAAGTCATTGATACAGGCATGGGGAATAAGATAGGAGACCAATCCAGAAGATAAGATTTGATTTAAATAAATTAGATTTTTTTAGAGCTAAAAATGTTCTTGATCTCTGGACACTTTTGATGTGTGTAGTTTTAAATAAAAAGGAGCCGACGTCAAACAGTACTAGTCGCTCGCCCATACAATTTTCTAAAGTTCCCTTTTTTTTATCGAACCTCCCATCATGAAACCCTGATCCTTATCAAATATCTATGAAATATCTTCTTTCCAATAAAATAATCATCTAAATGTCGGATGTTATTCACGATCAAACATAAAAAAGCATAAGCATTAAGTACGGTTTTTTTAAACACAATGAACAAGCGTTTGACCACCATCCTGCCTGTTAAGCGGCCATGCGGTCTTCGATAGAGCACACTTGTTCATTAGGTATTAGGTACGTTCGAATTGAGAAAGACTCATTTTTTTTATGTTCATCATCATCATCATCATCATCATCAAAGGCAACATAGGCCTCTCCAATTACCCGCCACGATTCTCGCATCCAGCTTCTGCATCTTGCGCATATCATCAGTCCATCTTGCCTGAGGGCGTCATACACTCAATTTTCCGAGACGCGGTATCCACTCAAGGACCCGATTGTCCCAACGGTCATCGGTTCTACGGCTAATATGACCTGCCCAGCTTTTTGGTGTTAAATGACAAAAAACAATGTCTAGTAAATACAACCAACCTCGAACCCACAACCTCCAAATTGCAAGTGTAAATAACCGACAACTATGCTGCATACGCTCTTATGTTAAAGTCTCTGTACATTATTTTCAAGTTTAATGTACCTACGTGAAGTGAACGCCGCAAATATTCTTAAAAATCCAATTTATGAAGAACTTTCCTCCCGAAGGGTGGATAGGACAGAGTAGCTCGGGTTATAGGCATATGAGGGTAGTTTTGGTAAGAACTGCAATTTACAGCCGGAGGTCGATGGCCTGCAGGCTCCAGGGTCTGGCCTAATGCCAAGAGAAGCGACATCAGTCCTTAAGGGGTAGTCTGTTGTTTTTAAACTTTTGCTGAATGTAGCCTTTTTTGTCCCAATAAAACCTTGGTGACGGCAAATACACACATCAAAAGTGTCTAGGGATCAAGAACTAGAAGAATAGCTCTAAAAAAATCTAATTAATTTAAATCAAATCTAATCTTCTGGATTGGTCTCCTACCTAATTCCCCATGCCTGTATCAATGACTTATCACCACATCATCAGCCCATACTTGTCCACTGCTGGACATAGGCCTCTCCAATTGCACGCCACTGTGATCTGTTTCGACTCGACTTATCACCACATTTTGAATAAATTATGAATGAATTCAGTTTTTGTAAAATATATTCTAGATTGCAATCTTCTAAAATGTACTTGATCCCTAGACACTTTTGATGTGTGTAATATTGCATTCGTAGTCATTTCACTATGGCACATTTCGCTGGCGTTAAATTAGTCCGCCTCAAACAGGAGTATCACAGAAAATATATCGGTCCCACCTTCCCTTTAACCGGCAAAATGTGATGGTTTGTTTCGTAGGTCAGGACTCATGCCTCGCTCCACTATTGCGCATAGTCGTGCGGTGGATGCTAATGGCTTTGAAAATTGTCCGGTTTTTACTCGACAACCGTGAGGGTTGCCGTTTCGACTAATGAAAATTCTAGCCGTATTTTGACTGCATTGCATCCAGCAGTGGACAAGTACTGGTGATGATTTATTTATTTATTAAATATTTACAAGAAGGCTCACAGCTCAGGGCCAAAGCGCACTTAATGTTACAATAATAGGAACATATACACTTATACTAACTTAACCTAGAGAAAAATGATATACAAAAATCATATAGCATAAAAAGAAATTTAAAAAAACAACATGCGTAACATTACAAAACAAAACAATAATAAACATCATAGTAATAAGGAATCAATTCAGAAATTATAAGTATATATATTACTTATAAACAACAAATAAACATTAAACGTCGACAGCGATACCACAAATTACTTGGTACTAACAAACATATGTTTGTGTTATATTTCTTTAAATAGAGTACTCATTAATCTTCATGATGATGAACTAGCGACGATGTGTGGTTTGTCTCCCTATACTCAATTTGTTTATTTACTGCTACAAAAACTGCCAATAATACAGTCTGTTCGCTGTTATTTTAACGTTTTTTCAAACACAATTAACAAGCGGTTGACCATCATCCTGCCTGATGTTAAGCAACGATGAGGTTTTCGCCGTCGATCGCCTTAATGAAGAAATAAGAGTCGTTTTATATGAAATAATAAAAAAATAAAAGTTACCGCGACGAATGGTATCAAAATGTAAAAACCTCCAAAAAATTACTTACGCACTGTTAGAACTTCACTGACGAAATATAATGACGTCTGTCAGAAGTGAAATAACAGAACGATCTATAGCTCTCTGTCATTACTGTCAATGTAAAGTGTATTGGATATCAACAATTTCTTTAACGTTTTTCTGACAGATTTTCGGGGGGAGAACCACTGTCATACTTTCCAAACAAAAACGTCAAAGGAAATTCCTCATTCAAAAAGGTTAATTTCGAATGATATTGAGGTGTAAAAAGAAACACGCCTTTTAATTCCTAAGCGGGGTAGGTAGTTTGGAGTCTACTGTAGCAAAATCTGTCAGTGTCAGTGACTGTGGCAGTGTATTAAAAATCAGTGTATAGTGCTCGGGTACTTGGATTAGTAATCGCGAGGTTGTGGGTTCGAGACCCGACTGTACCCATGGGTCTCTTTTTCAGAACTTCTGCACGCTGCAACGCTCAAAAAGAAGAAGCAAATACAGTGTGTGGCCTACAAAGGGGAAAACATTAAAAACGGAGATTGCTAAGGTAATTTTAAGTTACTTTTACAGATTCTTCATGTCATCATCATCATCAGCCACATAACGTCCACTGCAGGACGAGGGCCTCCCCCAATGAGATCCGTCATTTGGGGTGAAATGCCAGTAATCGCCACGCTTGGCGGGCGGGTTGGCGATCGCAGTGGTGTTATGGTTTAACTCACAGAGAGCGCTGCTGCCCGTTCTCTGGAGAGCTCCCTCGGTCGCCTCTTACGACTCACATGACGGGAAAAGTTGGGCTGGGGTGGTGACACATGTATTCTATTCGCCGTCACCACACGGCTTCATATACCTAAGATTATATTTATTGAGATAACAGCACGCAAAGTTAAATCAGTTAAAGCTAAAACAGGTAATGTATTCTGCCATTGCGAAAACATCGAAATATCGGTAGAAAACGATGATCAAAGTGAGAGCAACAAGTTGTTAGCTTATTACTCAATATTGTTCACCGGGTATATAGGCGCGAATATAATCAGACAAGCTCGAGGTTACCTTTGTTATTTTACCACGACGCATGGAACGGCGTCGAAACGTCGAGTAAAATAACAAAGGTAAGCTCGAGCTTTTCTTTGATTGTATTCGCTCCTATATACCCGGTGAACAATTTTAAGTTATAATGTCTGTGCGCGTTTCATTAAAATATGATCTTGTAAGCGTATACGATTTAGTTTGTTAGGAAAAAACTAAATTTAAGTTTCAATTTTAACTAAGTGGGATATTAATGATTCAATAACTGGTTACCTATAGAGCTTCCCATTTGAATACTTGCCCCGGTTGTGTGGCCACACAGTGTATACTAGTGGCGAAGCTAGGGGGTAAGCCAGTAGTACAAGACAAGCCTATACCAGGCACATTAACAAATATTTTTAAGGAAATTAAGTAGCATAGGGACTTATTATAGCTCAAATAAGTAAGACAAATATAAAATCTAAATAAGCATTGGTTAAGTGCCTATTTTTCACTACCGGCTTACCTCCTAGCTTATATTGATTCCATGCTTTTTGTCACATACCCAAGCTCTATAGTATACTATAGCAGCCACTTGGGACTTACCTGAAATGGTTCTAGACTTCTTATCTGTGAGAATGAAAGGCCCAGAACGCGCTCAGTAACAATTTAAATTAAACACTAATTGCTATGTCACAGGGTTGAAATTTCAAAGAAAATAGCCTGGGAACGTTGTGACTCCCAGTATCTTTGCCGTTGAATTTCAAACCTTATTACTAAGGCGTTGTGAAGAGAAAACATCACGGTCTTAAGTCGTAAGTTCACGAAGTCGCGCATTGCACTAGAGTTTTCTTGACTCCCCATTTATCTTTGTCAGTTTAAAAAAGGAACGTGGAAAATCTCTCACCAAACCCACATATAAGTATACAGGGTGGAAACGATAAGTGTACTGCTAATAACTAAGATTTATCTATCTTCACTAATATTATAAATGTGTAAGTAGGGATGTTTGTTTCGCGCTTTCACACAAAAACTACTTGATAAATCATCATTACAGGTAACGTAGGTAGGTAAATTAGAAGTAACATAGGATAGTTTTTGTTAGAAATTAAATATTTTTAGGTTAAAATGTATGTTGTTGGTTCACTAATATTACAAAACAATTGCCTGGTCAGCTAATATTTATATATCAGAAAGTCGCGTTAGTTACACTATTTATATATCAATAACAGCTGAATTGAACACATTAGGCTAGAAATTGGTGGGGAGACGGACATAGGATATTTTTTACCCCAATCCTGTGTGACACGTCACTATGTACCTAGAGAATGTTTCAGTTTGTATAAAATAATAAAACTACGCGAATGAAACCGCGGTGCGTCAACTAGTTTCTTATAAATATAATATGTAAGCTGGAATATAAGAAATTCAAGGAAAAACCTCATATCCATACCAGGTGGATTTACCATTTACGCGAACCAAACGGTTTGCGTCTACTTTCATAGTGCGAACCGCCAAGATGTGGAATGACTTGCCGGAGTCTGTGTTTCCTGCGCAGTACAGTCTGAAGTTCTTCAAGTCGCGGGTGAATAAGTACCCAATGAACAATTGTACTCCATCGTAGACCACATCGCTGCTTAACATCAGGCAGGATGGTGGTCAAACGCTTGTTCATAGAGATAAAAAAAAGTTGGATGGATCCAGTTTTTCAGTAATCAGTTTCGATATTTTGTATTTGTTAATAAATAATTGAGTGATATTACTTATTATTTTCACCCTGTATATTGCTAAAGGTTGTGTGTTCCTGCCCTGTCCCTTCCACATATAGCTTTCATTCTTCATTTTCCGTCGAGTCCTACTGTGACTTAGTACAAAAAAGCATTTTTGATAATATCCCGAAAATGTTTGACTACTTTTTGCTCCGAAAGTTAGTAGTCGAACAGATATACGATATTTTCCTCGACAATAAGTAAATACAGAGTGTTCTTCTTGTACATTTATATTTATGAGTGTTTGAAAGAGAATACCGTTGGAGAAAACGAGTTCTCGAGTGGAGACCGCGTCTCGGCAATCGGTGTGTAGGACGCCCTCAGACAAGGTGGACTGATGATATACGCAAGATGGCTGGCAGAAGCTGGATGCGAGAAGCCGAAAACAGATCACAGTGGCGTGCAATTGGAGAGGCGTATGTCCAGCAGTGGACAAGTATGGGCTGATGATGATGATGAAAGACTATAAAAATGCATCGCTAAAATGCTTTGATAAGTCCACATTTTGTGAACGCCTGAGTCAACTTTTTCAAATGAACTTTTTGGTTTTAGATCCACTTTCGTAAAAAGAACATATTCTCTGAGATCCTTAAAAAGGATGACCGTAAACGTACTCTGACACTTACGGCCAAACTCATCCCGTTTAGGATGTCACATACACCAGGCCGGGGTTAACCTGGTCAATCTCGTTTCAGAGTCTGTTACTGCAGCAGGCCTAGAACGCGCCTCAAGAAAGACATGACATAGAACAAATACGCGCTCTGATTGGCTGCTATGTCACGCTTCGTGCGACTCAGCTAGTTTCAACAAATCGAAGCGGGTTATATGTCTTGTCGCTTATTTCCTGGAGCGCTGTGCTAGGGGGGCTGGTCGATATACATACTTCCCAAGCCAAAGGTATAATAAGACAAAGAAAAAGGAATAAAAATAACATATATTTAATTATCGGTGATGTCCTGGCGGAAGGTGGCGTGAAAAGTACTCGAAACCGGAGGTCATGTATGAAAAGATGTACGAATGTAGATGAAGCGAAAGGGGTATGTCAGGACCGTGACAAATGGAGATCTGTAGTCCCTGCCTACCCCTCTGGGACACAGGCGTGAAGTGTATGTATGTATATATTTAATTATGATTTCAGTGCCGAAACGTAAGAAAACGAAATTCCCATTTCAACTAAATACAATAGTGTTTTCATGATCCGAAATAATACTGCTTGCATAAAAAAACATTACAAATGAAAAGCCTAAATGAAAAACACATATATCTGGAACGAAACGTAAACAAAATTGCATGTATTTATTTAGATTTTTTTACATAAATGGATAAGTCTATCAAGCTTTTTTAATCTTTAAATTAATTAGGTTATCTGGAAGACATTGCTCTGAGCGATAACGTCTGTCTCCTTTTGCGATTTTTCCGTCGTATTTTTACATTTGTGACGTACGGTGTGCAAATGAAGAGTATATAATTCATTCATTAATTCATAAGTACACTCCAAAAGTTAGATAATACCATCAAATATGAATATATATTTAAAAATATTAAATACAGATTTATCTCGGCAACAAGTTTTGTCAAAACTTCAAGCTTTATTTACATAATATTATATATTTTTATTATTTTAGAAATACATGTTTTAGCGAAAACTGTGCATACAAAGTAAGTATTTTATCATACAGATGAGAAATTATCGTATTGGAGCGTACATTTGCTTTTTCCATTTACATACTTCTAATTTCATTTCTGTCTGTCGATATTTTAATATCAAAAACATTCCTTGCATTTAAATCAGTTTGTTATTGATAAAATCACATTTAAAATTATTTTGTTTCATTCGAGTCCAAAATAAACTTATATTTTAAACATTAACCCCCTTACCAATAAACGCGTTGTCACTTATACAACGGTTATTACAGGTCTGCTCGAACTGGTTATTCCGTATTTGACATACAACTGACAAGTTGAGCTTTGTATATCTTCGAAATAGCAAATCCGCCATTAATGGTAAGGCCCTTAGATTCTCGTTTTATTGCAAGTACAATGAATTAAGAATATTTTTTTAATAAGAATAACTTAAAGAAAAAGAACCGACTTCAACCAGTAAAATTTAACATATATGTATGTGGTTTTCTCATGGATGCCATTGTCGGAACTGAACCAAATTTATATGGGACCAAACAGTTCACCCAGGCGAAAGTTCTGAGGTAACAAACATAAAAAAATACAGACGATTTAAGAACCTCCTCCTTTTTTGAAGTCGCTTAATTTGTTTGTACCTACACATTTTTTTTCTAATAATTTTCTAACAGTAAACTTGTTTAATCATTGCAATGTCAAATCTGTCGACGTTATAACAGTTTTCTTGTGTCCTGGAAAGTGTTAATATAGAAATATAATATAATTCTTATGAGAGTAATCTCTTTTGTTTCTGCCTACCATCTACTGACACTGTGCACTGGAGACAGGTATAAATCTATTTATGTACTTTACCTTTATTTTTATTTTTTTAATTATTTACAACAACACACATATTGCCTTCATCCCGTGTTAAGTAGGTAAAGCACTTGTGTTATGGAAATCAGACAACGAGATTTATTTACTTAAATACTTTTTTTTTCTTTTAAATACATACTTATATAAATAAAACACCCAGACACATCCGACAAGTACTTAAAAGCTCATCACCTAAATACCTGCCAGCAGTGGGAATCGAACCCACGACCCTACGGAGCAGAGGCAGACATGCTGACCACTACACCAACGGGCCTGTCTTATAGTATTTATTCAAAATAATCAACCACAACTTTATTCCTAACAAACCTGACATCACAACTACCAGATTTCCTCTGCAATATGTATATACGATTAGCCGAATTCAAATCCATGTACACCCAATTATTGTCTCTATCTAGTACCGCGTCGTATACATTTGCCGACGGAAATCCTCCGACGTCGACTATCTCATTGTTCTCGTTCAATCTCGTGACTCTGTCAAATGTCACGTACAAAACGTTGTCATTGGCATCCAGAACAATCTTCGAGAATCTATGAGTGAACAGATATTCCAGCTTATCGGTATTATTCTTTAACCTGTAATGTTTTGCACCACTCCTCAGGTAAATATCATCGTTTTTGTCAACGACGAAATCGTCTACAGGCACATTTTCCAAGATTTTGTAGCAATACGAAACGTCTATGCTGTGATAGAAACAAAACCCGTATAACAAACCCGAGAAGTACAATTTTCCCTTGAACTGGAATTTGCCGCAGGTAATGTATGTGAGGCCCATGAATTCTGTTTCATTTGTCGCAGGACTGTACTTGTAGAGGCCAGGTTTCGATCCGTACAAGTATAGATCTCTAGTGGACTGATCGACAGTTAGGCCGTTAGTGAAAAAATTTGCTGAAACAGAATGGAAAAACTTTGTGACAGTGTTCACGGCGATCGTGGGCCAATCGCTTCCGTTCTGACAGTTGATATACAGTGTATTCGTATTTCTGTCAAAGGCCAATTGACCGGAGGACTTGTATCTTTGATCCCAAACGAGGTTTCTCGTGAAGCAGACATGGTCAAGGCAGGCGTCGCAATCAGACGCTGCGGTGACGTTTATGATGCATATCGTCGTTATTGCGATGATCAGGAACTGAGGAAGAGAGGTGATGATCAACACATAAGTATTGTGCTAATATTTGTGACGTGAATCAATGACGTGAAAGATGTTTGTGTTACTCTGGCACGCGAAAACTAATGAACAGATTTTAGTGAAATTTTACAATAATATAAACTGTATAGTATTACGAACTTCTTGGAAACGTATGGGAACACCGCCGGGAAAGAACATAATATTATTGCAAAAAAGCATCTGAAATAACTTTAAAGAAAATAGCACCGTCTTTAACCAGTTTAATATTAATAATTTTGTGGTTTTGTTATGGATGCCATTGGTAAAGTTGAACCGAATTTAAATGGGCCCAAACGGGAGGCATCGGCTTTCAAATTCAAAAAATATAATGCAAATCGGTGATATATGATCGGACGAATATGTACCGGGGTGGCAACAGGTGGAGTGGTGGGTGGAGTGGAGGAAACAGAAGCCTTTGCCCAGCAGTGGGACACGAAAACGGGCTAAGGAAAAAAAATCGGTTCACCCAAAATACAGACGAATGGGGAAGATCTTCCTTTTTTTCGTCGAATAAAACACCGATAAATGATATGAATTGCGGTATTGATCAAATCACATAACCGTTGAAAAAAAAAGATCTTTGTTGCACCGTCATCATCTGCCCCACTATACATACCATTTTATTCGAAGTCCGCAATAAATGTAACGCCATTTTCTTCTTCTTCACTTCTATCAGCAATTATTTTATTGTATATATTTCGTATGTAATCAATAATGGTAAGGAAGTCACTGACAATAGCACTATCTCATCTAGTATTTATATCAAGTGTTTATTTTAGTACCTACTTAAATATAGAGATAAGAAGTTGTTCACAGAAATGAATCATAATTCCTATTTCTATTCCTTCGTGCCGCGGATGCACCTGCTTTTGATTTAATACACTTCACGCCTTTTAATCCCAAAGCGGGGTAGGCAGAGGCACTTGCTAAGCAAGCGCCCACGGTTCACCAAGCGTATTTAACCCAACGTGACAGGGGGTGAGCCCATCGCCGTTATAGGGTTCACACACCTTGTGGTGTGCGGGTGTCATCACGATGTTGTCCTTCACCGTACGAGCGTTGCGTTGCGTACATAGTCTCTGAAAAAGAGTCCCATTGGTACACGTCCAGTAGCCGGACTCGAACCTCTCTAGGTTACAAGTCAAGTATCCGACCAACTGGACCACAGACGCTTTTGATTTATTTTTTACTAGCTGACCCGGCATTGTTTTGCCTATACTGTATTCATAATTAACAATGTTATTCTGCACTAAATGTATCCCTCTATCCTTGAAAGAAAACAGCATCAAAATCCGTTGTGTAGTTTTAAAGATATAAGGATACATAGGGAAAGACTGTGAGAGGCGACTTTGTATTATTCTATTAATACTAATAACTATAATCGGAAATTTTATTAAAAACAAGGTTTTATGACACTTATTTATGATGCCCAGAACATTGAATCGATGTTTTCTCCATCCTTGTTGCTCTACATACATCGGTATGAAATGAAATAAATTTATTTGTACAACGCACATTACATTAAACAAAAAACAAGAATGGGAAACTATCCAGATAACTCCCATTTTTTTATTAAAATCTTTATTATCATTATCACTTTGCGAAAATAAATAAGTAAAAACAAACTTTAATGAAAATTGACAATTTATTTTCCTTCATTTATATATATTTAGATTCATTGTCGAATCCTCGCGCGATATTAGCGACATTTCACAACAATAAAAGAAACTATTTTTAACCGACTTCAAAAAAGGAGGAGGTTCTCAATTCGACCGTATATATGCTTTTTAAGCTGTCAGATGGCTGTCAAATAATTCCCCATTGAGGAAGCGAGTACTATCTTACTTAAAAAAATGAAGCAGGAAAAGCAACAAAAGATAGGTATACATATAATATTACTTTATGGCGTCTGTGGGGTCCAGTTGGTCGGATATTTGACTGTACCAATGAGGTTCTTTTACAAACCTATATGTACCAAACGCAACGCTCATACGGTGAAGGACAGCTCCGTAATGAAACCCGCACACCACAAGGTGTGTGTGAACAATAACGGCGATGATCTCACCCCCTGTCGCTTGGTGAACCGTATGCACTTGCTTAGCAAGTGCCTCTGCCTACTTCGCTTTGGAATTCAAAAGGCGTGATTTTTTTTGGTATTTTTTTATTTATTACTTTACTAGCTGACCCGGCAAACGTTGTTTTGCCAATGTACATTATTCACGGTGTTTCTCTGCTATTATATGCATCCTACTATCCTACTAATATTATAGATGCGAAAGTTTGGATGGATGTCTGGATGTATGGATGAATGTTTGTCCTTCTTTCACGCAGAAAGTACTTGACGGATTTAGACGAAACTTGGCAGCATTGTAACCTATAATCTAGATTATAATGAATTATTTATTTAATAAATACATACATACATACACTTCACGCCTGTCTCCCAGAGGGGTAGGCAGAAACTACAGATCTCCATTTGTCACGGTCCTGACATACCCCTTTCGCTTCATCTACATTAATACGTCTTTTCATACTGACCTCCGGTTTCGAGTACTTTTCACGCCACCTTCCGCCAGGACATCACCAATCTGGTCAAATGTTTTAGCATAAAAATTAAGGTTAGGGAAGAAATCGATAACTTGCGGTATATTCCTGCATGTGCTGGCTTAATCTGACAAGATACGGTAAAACTAAGTTCCAAGCAATCATAGTTTTTAAAAAGTTCTACAAAAACGTCCCCGATGGTATATGCTTATCTATTACAATTAATCCACAATAAACATTATAATGTAAATAAATCATGAAAAGAATTACCGGAATGAAGTTCGGCGGGTCCGCTAGTGTATTATACATATAAGCCTTCCTCAATATCCACTCTATCAACTCAAGGAAACCGCATTAAAAACCGTTGCGTAGTTCTAAAGATCCAAGCATACATAGGGACAGACAGCGGGAGGCGACTTTGCTACACACATCAAAAGTGTCTAGGGATCAAGTACGTTTTAGAAGATTGAAATCAATAATATATTTTACAAAAACTGAGTTCATTCATAATTTATTCAAAATGTGGTGATAAGTCAGTAGGTAGGTCATACAGGCATGGGAAATTAGGTAGGAGACCAATCCGGAAGATTAGATTTGATTTAAATAAATTAGATTTTTTTAGGAGCTAAAAATGTTCTTGATCCCTGGACACTTTTGATGTGTGTATGTTATGATGGCATCGTGGTGCCCAGACTTGTAGACACAGATTCCGGCAATTTATCTCACAATCTGTCGATTCGCAGTACGAATTAATTCAGTCACTGTACATACCCATGGATAATGCAAATACGATTATCCGAACTAGGGTACGTACAGATTTGTAGCACCCGATACGTCATTATAAACAATACACTGTGGACATTTATTGCCATTAAGTCATGCTACGTTATCAAATAGATAAAACGAGTATTTGTACAGTCAGTACAGTCAATTACGATACGTATTTATTAACCCCCGACGCAAAAAGTGGGGTGTTATAACGCTACGTCCTCAGTGAACGACTTCATACGATACGATGCGATGCGTCTTTAATGCGATCCGATGCGAATCGGATTGAGTGTCCTGCGTGCAATAGTTATCTGCGTCCAACGCGTAAAAATCCTGCCATGTCAAAGCTCCGTCGTATTCTTTTATCAGAAAATTCATATCTTAAGTATTTACGCTTGAAAAATTACGCGTTAATAAACGATTTGAGTATGATTTATTACGTTTATCCCATAATAATCTCCTTTCTTTGACTGTGTTTATTAATAATCCCACATCCATCGTAGCAGCCATGTTTACATGCGAATTGCGAAAATTCGTCCGGAAATCGCAAGCTGGATTGACATTTTCGCAACGCATCTATTCGTACGAATGTCAGGCGGAAAGACGTAGGACACTTGTATTGATTACGAAGATTTGAAATTGACAGCGTGCGTTCGTGCGGACGTCGTATCGGACCACATCGTATCAATTTGTTCACTGAGGACGTAGGGTAAGTTTGACGCGTCTGTCTGTGTGTCTGTCTGTGGCATCATAACTCTAGAACTAATAAAGCTATTACAGCAAAGTTTGTTTTGTTTAAAACTTGAGTGTGTTCTTAACTATGTTTAAACGATATCGGTTCATCCACTCAAAAGTTTCTTTTGTCACCGTATAAAATGTCCATCACATTTTTTACTTTTAAAATCAGTAATTATTTTACTGATGATTTACCTTGACGCTGACTGTACGGCGATTCGGGGAATTACCTCTGGTGTGTTAATATAGCACACTGTATACGTGCATGCAAATGTTATCTGTCTGTCTGTACGTAGGAATACCCTTGAGGGATAGCCTGAGAATGTTATTTTATTTAGCTACTAGCTAAACCGTCGTACGTTCTTTTGCCAATATATATACTTATAGTGTTTCTTGACTATTACATGCATGTATTATACATATAAACCTTCCTCTACTAAAGATAATCTATCCTTTAAGTCGCGGGTGAATAGGTACCTTCTGAACAAGTGTGCTTCATCGTAGACCACATCGCTGCTTAACATCAGGGAGGATGGTGATCAAACGCTTGTTCATAGTGATTAAAAACAAAAAAAGAAAGAAAACCGCATCAAAATCCGTTGCGTAGCTTTAAAGATCAAAGCAAACATAGGGACAGATAGCCGAAGGCGGATTTGTTTTATACTATGTATTCATTGTCCAATACTGAACAAACATATTATGCATACAGCGCAGCATACTAGAAGTTAGACTCATCATCATCAGCCAAATAACGTCTACTGCTGGACGAGGGCCTCCCCCAATTATTATTATGATCATCATGGGAGGGGAAATGGCAATAATCGCCACGCTTGGCAGGCGGTGGTTAGCGATCACACTCGAGCGCTCTGCTGCCCGTCCACTGGAGAGTTCGCCTCTTACGGTCGCAGTGTTGTTGTGGTTTAACTCACCGAGAGCGCTGCTGGCCGTCCCCTGGAGAGTTCCTTCGGTCACCTCTTACGATCGCAGTATTGTTGTGGTGTAACTCACAGAGAGCGCTCTGCTGCCCGTCCTCTGGAGACTTCCCTCGGTCGCCTCTTACGATCGCAGTGGTGTTGTGGTTTAACTCACAGAGAGCGCTGCTGCCCGTACTCTAGAGGGTTCCCTCGGTCGCCTCGCACAGACCCCCCGACGGGAAAGTAGACTGTGGGTGGCGACATATGTGTTCTATTCGCCGTCACCACAAGGCAAGAGTTAGACTAATTGACAAAGTTTCTAACACTGAACTGCGCTGCAAAATTTCCCACCAAATGAGGTATCATTTGGTGACCACGTGGGTACGTGGTCGCTTCAGAAAGCGCTGGAGTGACGAGCTGCCCCCCTAGCATAACGTCTTGCCTAGAAAAACGCGATGGGGTATTAGGTTATGCAACTCCGTAGTACACTCTCCGAAATGCACCTGGTAGAAGACAGATTGGCTCGCAACCTTGCGGCGATCCTTTAGTCTTTGTAGCTGAGCATCAAACAGCCCGTCGTCACCTATAAGCCTTATAGTACGCCTCTCTGTATATTATAGTATTTAGAAAACGTAATTTATTATCAAATTTGTGATCCTTCGTGTAGATAAAGCATGACAACCATCCATGTATGACTCACACCTGCGACGAGGGGGTGGAAGAGATTAAAGATCAGTTTATGCAGGAACACGTCCTTGCATACTAAATACAGTTATTATCTTGCCAAGCGAAATTAATTCTACTTGCCTTGCACAAATGGGTATATAGGTAATATGGAGGGAGGAAATATACATAAAATATATCTACATACTAGTTGTCCCGTGTTTTGCCACAGGAAGTTGCTTTTGTACCCTGTGTATTGGAAGAAATACACCTTTTAAACCTTCCCTGGAATTCCACGTGTAATTCAAGACCAAAATTAGCCAAATCGGTCCAGCCGTTCTCGAGTTTTAGCGAGACTAACGAACATCAATTCATTTTTATATATAAGATTATTCATCCAGTACCGATTCAACCCTATTTTACTCTATGTGATTTAGTAACTAAAGACGTATCTACTTCTTCTACGTTCTTACTTCTAGAAGTTAGAAAATGAATAATATTTTGTCCTGAAATTCCCACGGGAACGTCATACACCCTAGTTAACAGCTAGTGAGACGTAAGTGTACGATTGATAAGCGAATGTCTTATTAATAATGCGTTTATTAGATCTAGAGACTGGTTGATTACATTAACATATTTATTGGATCTTGCATCATACATACAGATGGAATTTCTCTATTAGGTGTTTGAATAGAATGTAGATTTTGAACAACGTTTTAATTCTACTAATAAAAAAATAATAAAAATATTTATTTACAATTAAGACAGCCAACAAAGCACACATATTTACAAGATAACACACAAGAAAATAATAATGAAACATTAAATAAAAAAAAGTTATTAAAAAATACATCAAACAATGCCAAATAATGTCGAAGGATTACCAAAGAATGTTACCACATATATGGAAGACCCTATGTTGTACAACACGAGTGCAATATGTGAATAAATAAATAAAGGATCGATCACAAACGAGGTGGTCCGTACAGAAAATCAAAGTCCTCTCAAGATGGCAGCTAGAAACTGGATGGGAGAAGACCAAAATCACAGTGGCGCGCAATTGGAGAGGTTCAAGTCCATCAGTGAACGAATATAGACTGATAAATGCGAAAGTGACAGTGAAAAAAAAAACATAAATATCGTTTCATAAAGGACGGAGTTATCCGCGAACAAACGCGTATAATCCCTTTCAGGCAGAGTTTGTTCATTTTGACGAACCCAACAACGTTTCTAAGATCATTGTTCGGGGTCCCTTTTGCACCCTGTATACGGTCTAAATTGAAGAATAGGTACTTCTTTTTTGGAGTCGCTTAAAAACTACGAAACTTGGTGGCGAGAAAGTTATAATAGGGTACGTTTTATACCGAAACTCTTTTATAATAGGGATTATACAGGAGGATGCTTTATCTCGGTAACTAAACAGCCCAACCACATTGTTTTTAGGCTCGTATGATGCACCATATGTGAATAAAAGCTTTTGGGCACTAATAAGCCTTGCAACATCACGGTGGGCTCTGATTTGGTCGACCTTATCTGACCCTAGCTAGCGTTTCGTGGGACCAAAATGAATAGACCAGCCCAATTCATTCGTAGCGGCGACGAGGCTCGCCACCCGTCACGTCAGGTCCCTCGCAGAGGCGAAAAGTGGATTGCGGAGGCTCGATTTGCCATGCTGATTTTTTTTTAATTTAGTAAGAACAAGCGTTTGACCACCATCCTGCCTGATGTTAAGCAGGGTCTACGATGGAGCACACTTGTTCATTGTTTGTGGAGGATGGGGCAGTAAGATTGTTGTAGTATGCAGGGTGATGAATGATAAGAATATTGATTTAATGGACCGGGTGAGTAGAGGTCGCCCCAGAAGGACATAAATCGACCACATTGGTGATGTCCTGGCAGAAGGTGGCGTGAAAAGTACTCGAAACTGGAGGTCATGCATGAATGTAGATGAAGCGAAAGGTGTATGTCAGGACCGTGACAAATGGAGATCTGTTGTCTCTGCCTACCTCTCGGGGAGACAGGCGTGAAGTGTGTGTAAGTATGTTTTTACTTTTATTTCGCATATTTTTACTTTTTCGTAAGCTATGTGATCTGGAGATTTAAGTTTATTCAGGCTATGAGCTAGCAACTTGTAACTGAAGTCCCATATTGACATTTTACGTCCTTATTATGCTAATGTTTCCGAAGGGTCCTTGTGACCCTAAGGATCCTTGGACCCTGTCCATCTTTTATCTATATATTTACTTTGACGGGCCCGTTGGTGTACTGGTCAGCATGTCTGCCTCTATTCCGTAGGGTCGTGGGTTCGATTCTCACCGCTGACAGGTATTTAGGTGATGATATTTTGTAAGTACTTGTTGTATGTGTCTGGGTGTTTTATTTATATAGAGGTAAGTACGTGATTAAAAGAAAAAAAAATTTAAGTAAGTATATTTCGTTGTCTGAACTCCATAACACAAGTGCTTTAGCTACTTAACATGGGATGAAGGCAATGTGTGTGTTTTATATCCACGCGCCTCCAGCGAGCCACTGCTGCGTCGGCGTTCTACATCTACGTGCATCGATGCAGTATTGGGCCTTCATTGACCTCAATACGCTTCATAAACGAAAAGTGCTGACTCCTCGCGACGTGCCCATGATGCGCTGACTTCGATCACGTCCACCATCCGGGCTGAGCCAACGAGAGAGACGAGAATCTACCGCTTCACCAGCTGAGTCCTAACATCGGATCGGCTCACTAGTTTTACACAAGAGCTATGTGACACCTCACATCGGGTCCATACTCTTTTAGGATAGTTAGATTGTAGAAATTAGAGCAATGTGACACCTAACATCGGGTCCATTCTCTCTCCTAGTTTGTAGAAATTAGAATAAAATCATTCGTTTTAAGTCCTATCTGGTTTCTTTGCACCCTCCGCCTGTAGGAAATATAATTTGTGTTGTAAAATATTTTTATCTTTATCTTTAAACGAGCAATTCTATATATATATATTCTATAATTATATATAATACTAGCTGTCCCGGCAAACATTTGTTTTGCCAAAATAAGTTGCCTTTGTGCCCCGTGTATTGGGAGAAATACAACCGGTAGATGCATAAAAAATGGATAGTAGCCGATTCTCAGACCTACTGAA
>SJJU01010804.1:0-14901 GCA_012932125.1 Conopomorpha cramerella
TTTTCTTTAGTAGATAGATGAGTTCTGGAGAGAGGTTATGTATGTATAATAAAGTAAAGAGTGTAAGGACCCGAGCAATGGTCTTAAAGAAACGTTGTTTTGGGCTCACGTCAAGTATGAACACTTTTACTAATGGTGGAAATGCGGGCAAATGAAAAAATATTTATCAGGTACCTTACCGGCTCAGGTACAGAATGTAAGTAGCTAATCTCGACGTAAAAGAAGAAGGTGTAACTTTACATTTACTTTCATGGGAATTTGTGCTATCCGAACTAATAAAGTCACATATCCATGAATAATAATTTCACCTATGGTGGCAGTTAAGTGTCCACTAGCTTTCTTATCACGGGACAAACTTTTCCAACAAAAAAAAAAAAAAGAACTGCTCTGAGCTTGAACGACATAATGAATGTCATTAGACTATCAGGGGTGTAAATCGTTGAGTGTAGCTCAGTTCCCCTAAATATCCTTAATCATGGGAACCTAACTAGGCATCTCCTTCTAAACAAAAAAATAATCTGCTCTGAGGTAGCATAGACATAAATTGAATGTGGCAGCATTAACTAATACAGGGGTAATTAAATTCATAGTTTAGTTGTGTTCTAACAATGAAAATCTTAGGTGGTAGTTAATGGGTAAGTACAAAACAACATTGAAGATCCTGATGGACACAACAATTGCGTAAGAGAGTGGCAAGTTATAAAAAAGGACCTATAAATAACTATCGGTAAGTGTATCCCAATTACGTAAATATACACGATATCGAAACTAAATAAATATTTTTTTTTATACAACAACACACACATCGCCTTCATCCCATGTTAATTAGCTAAAGCACTTGTGTGAAACCAGACAACGAAATATACTTACTTAAATACTTTTATTTTTCTTTTATAAATAAAACACCCAGACACATCCAACAAGTGCATAAAAGCTCATCACCTAAATACCTGTCAGCGGTGGGAATCGAACCCACCACGACCCTACGGAGCAGAGGCAGACATGCTGACCATTACACCAACGGGCCCGTCCATACTGATACTATAGACGTGTTTCTTACCCGACAGTAGGTGCATGCATGCACACCAATACACACTGTTGGAAGGTAGACAACTTTCTTCTCAACCAGTTCTTTCCCAAATTTTTTGAACTTGTTGTTTTAATTTTCTTTTTTTTTATGAAAGTCTCGAACCTTCACGGAAGCAATCTTCGTACAGTCCAATTTTAAATAAGAGAGAGTGGATAACATTAACTTTATTGCCAGTTTTTTATTGTAAGTAAGCACCTAGGTACGTAGAAGTAAGTACGTAATTCCACATCCCTGTTTTTTAACTTTTTTTCTTTTTTATTTATTCACTAAATTACACATTAGGTATTACATAAAATAAAATTCCGCCAAACAGAACAGTTTGTTGGCAGATAAAAGGCTAGTTTAAAGTTAACACAATATGTTACTCACTGTTTAGCCGCGCGCATCGGTATTTAAACAAACAACCAATTGCGGGTTAGTAATTACGAAGTTAGGTATACAATAATTACAAAGTTGGTTTTGTTTTACGATAGATAGATATTCAGTTATTGTTTTTATTAAAACCTTTCCCCAAAGGAGTCTGAAGACGAACAACCGTAGATTACTTTAGAACTTGTAATACAAAACTGACGTTTAGAATAAAACGAGTTAATGATATGTAAAACATGCAGCAGGCCTAGCACGGGCCTCAAGAAAGACATGACAAAGAACAAATATGCGCTCTGATTGGCTGCTATGTCACGCTTTGTGCGACTCAGCTAGTTTCAACAAATGGCAGCGCGTTATGTGTCTTGTCACTTATTTCTTGAAGTGCTGTGCTAGGGGGGCTGGAGTGAAAGAGTAAGAGACAATATCTTCTGTATCTTCCTGCGTAGGAGGGTAAAGTTCAGTGGCGTGCACTGGCTTTTACGACAAGGTAGGCTGCAATCCCCAAGGATTGACACCTATGTATAGGTAACTTGTCTTTACGAAACATAGGTACCTATCTACTCACCCACAAAACACAGAACCTTTGTTAGCATATTTCATGAGTACAACAAAAAAAGCATCTAGCAATAACTCTTTTATTAGGTCGGGTAGCAAAAATACTAAGGTAGGCAGAGTCTTTTTGTCTATACGGTGTGCACAGTAGATACATCCCTTTCGTATTCAGTTGTTTTTCACAGATACCCTTTTTAGAGAAGTTCTTATTGAAACCGTAGATTATAAGAATAAACGATATATTTTATGACAGTGTAAAATTGTGCCTAATTAAAAATCTATGATGATTTTATTTCCATAAAAAACTATTACCACGTACTCATATTAACATGGCACAAATCTGTATAAAATAATTACATAAGTTGGTATCACGTATAATAAATATTATATTATTATATCTAAGTTAATTACGCGGTGTTGACAATATATACTATTGAAGATGTAAAAAAAATATGGTATATTTACTGAAGACCTTGTTTATAATTATGATTATAATCCTATATGATGTCGGTGTAGGTCTGTATATTTTAACGCCCCTATTTTTAGTACGTGTCAGGGGTACTTTTACTTTACTATTGACATTAAAATTTCCTTTACGCATGCAAAAGACAAAACCGCGTATAAGTTACACGGCGTACAAGTAAGGTGTTTATTTATTTAGTTTAAGAAACATACAGAGTTCTTAGTACATAAAATAAAAATAAATTGTATAAATATCACCTTATCCAAAACAGTTTCCATTTATACTGGAAATACTTAAGTATTAAGTCCACCCTTTGTACCTTTAGTGCAATAAAGTATTAAATAAATAAATAGTTTGTCAGTCCCACTTAGGCGGTTGCTAAACTATTTTAAAACAAACAAGATATTTTTTTAACATTCTTACTCATTACAGATGTAAGTTTAACAAAAATATGAGTAATTAAGGAGAAGAAGAAGAAGTTTAGTACCAATCCTGTATGCATAGTGGTCCATCAGATCCCACGAGCGTCTCACAACATCCGACATCAATCTCCGTGGCGAAGGTAACAGCCGGGACCCGACGCGGCCCACTCACTAAACCGGTCCCAAATATTTGCCTCAGCGTGACCTCCGCGTGTGTCAGTTCATTCAATACGGTACAGTCGTGTCTCAAACTCATTATACAACAACCACTTTAAACTGGACTTCGCACACGTACACTTGCATTAACAATAAAGATCATTTCACAACGATACTGTTACGTTTTAGAAGACAGCAAAGTTACGAAGTGTACTTTTCTCTCACGAAATGCCAAGATCCTTAAAGATATATTGACAAAAGGAATAACCGGGAGTTGCGAGGCCGTAGACAGACAATAAGGTATAAATGCGGACCCATAACACACCCTTGAGTGTACACCCTGTAAATTCTTTTACTGCTCAGGTAAGTGAGTCGTTATGAATAGATTTTTTTTTCGCCATTCGTCGACGACGTTCCGGCGACGCGACTTTTGAAGTGAAATTAAAAACGGTGTTTTTTTTTCTAAGAACTATTACGTGGTAATTGTTTTCAAGGCAAGAGACAATGCTACTCGTTGTAAGCGTAGACTACTATTAACAATTCCCATATGAAGAACAACAGTATATGTAAATTATCTATTATGTTATGATTATAGAGTTACGGCGACGGCGCATGAAAAAAAAAATCCATTCGACATAAAATTCCTATAACGGTTTGTAAAGTTTCAAGATCGGATTTGTTATGTAGAGATTGTCTTGGTATCATGCAATTTCACATAAGTATTCAAAATGCATTACATTTTAAACACATCAAAAGTGTCTAGGGATCAAGAACATTTTTAGCTCTAAAAAAATCAAATTTATTTAAATTAAATCTTATCTTCTGGGTTGGTCTTCTACCTAATTCCCCATGGCTGTATCAATGACTTATAACCACATTTTGAATAAATTATGAATGAATTCAGTTTTTGTAAAATATATTCTTGATTGCAATCTTCTAAAATGTACTTGATCCCTAGACACTTTTGATGTGTGTATTATGTCATAATTATAGAGTAGGCACGGGAACGGCGCGTGAAAAAAAATCCATTAGACATAAAATTCCTGTTACGGTTTGTAAAGTATCAAGATCGGATTTGTTATGTAGAGATTGTCTTGGTAACATGCAATTTCACATAAGTATGCAAAATGCATTACATTGTAAATATCTAGATAGGTGAAAATACTTGAAGTTGTCGGTGAAAGTGACTGTTCGGTTTTTGCACGCACTGATTACCAGTATAAAATATTAAAGTGAAATAAATGTACGCTTACGCTTTTTAATCCGAAAGCTTTGGAACGGAGGTCCTACTTCCTACAGTCCGCCAAGCATCTTGTCCAATTCTAAGGTTGAAAATCGTATGAATCTCATTACAGAGTGTAAACCAAATGGCTTTAGAAACGTTGTTAGGCTCGTCAATATGAACAACTTTTACTATGGCGACAATGCGTCCCCACATTGTCGCCATAATTACGTAATTTTAAAAAATCGGCTTTTTTATGATCATCATCATCATCAGCCCATACTTGTCCACTGCTGGACATAGGCCTCTCCAATTGCACGCCACGGTGATCTGTTTTCGGCTTCTCGCATCCAGCTTCTGCCAGCCATCTTGCCACCTTGCTATATCATCAGTCCACCTTGCCTGAGGGCGTCCTACACTCCGTTTGATTTGGTTTGGCTTTTTTATATGGAGATGAAAAATGTTTTTTGCGTTTCCCCGCACTGTTGCTATAGTAAATGTTGTTCATATTGACGAGCCCAACTAGCACTAGAGCCCACTATCTCATCGCTTCCCGTATAAAACTCAACTCTACCTTATTAATGTTTTAGTGACACGTGAAGTGTCATCTAAATTGATAGAATATTTTCTTGGTTCGGTACTTGGTAAATTTAAATGAATAATTAACCAATTTTATAAGTGGCGGGCCATATCACCGTTACTGAGTTTATACACCTACACTCTACAAAACTTTTAATATATGGATTTCCTCATGATGTTTTCCTTCTTCGAGCACTTAATTATAAAAGTAAATACACTTCACACCTTTTGATCCCAAAACGGGGTATGCAGAGACACTTGCTAAAGCAAATACCCACGGTTCACCAAGCGTATTTAACCCAACGTGACAGGGGGTGAGCCCATCGCCGTTATAGGGTTCACACACCTTGTGGTTTGCGGATTTCATCACGATGTTGTCCTGCACCGTACAAGCGTTGCTTTGCTGGTCTGAAAAAGGGTTCCATTGGTACACGTCCAGTAACCGGACTCGAATCCGCGACCTCCCGGTTACAAGTCAAGGATCCGACCACCTGGACAACAGACGCTTCGAGCACTTCATTATCAATATACATACGTAGTAGAAAACAAAAGTCGCCTCCCGCTGTCTGTCCCTATGTATGTACGCTTAGATCTTAAAAAAGTACAGAACGAATTTGAATGCGGTCTTCTTGAGTAGATAAAGTGATTCTTGTCTTGAGGAAGGTTTATATTCATAATCAATACATACCTACGTATGTATTGATTAAATATGAAATAACTTAAAGAAATTATGCATACAGACGAATTGAGAAATTCCTCCTTTTTATTCTTTCTTTTTAGACAAAAAAAGGAAGAGGTGCTCAATTCGCCTGTATTTTATGTTTGTTACCTGAGAACTTTCGTCTGGGTGAACCGATTTGGATGTTTTTTTTTTTTATTTGAAAGCTGGTGCTTCCCGTTTGGTCCCATATAAATTTGGTTCAGTTCCGACAATGGCATGCACGATAAAGCCACATATATATATGTCAAATTTTACTGGTTAAAGTCGAATTTCTTTCTTGAATTATTAAGTACTCAATAACTTTATCTCACTTTGTGCATTGTAAAACTTATTTCATTACTTAGGAATTAAAAGGCTTGAAATGTATTTTTTTAACTTATAAATATTTAGACGTGGTGCCAAATTAGGCCTAAGCGAAGTGCATTGGAGTGGAGAAACATAAGCCTATGTATCTAAGGAAGCAATTAATTTAATTTTATCCAATTTTGACACGTAATACCTTTAACAGATAGACATAATAAAGTGCTTAATTGCGTGTATCCATTGCGTAATTTATGGAACGAGGGAAGTAGTTTTGCATTTTTACTAGCATTTTAGCTCTAAAAAAATCTAATTTATTTAAATCAAATCTAATCTTCTGGATTGGTATCCTACCTAATTCCCCATGCCTGTATCACCATACTTACTTACTGACTTATCACCACATTTTGAATGAATTATGAATAAATTCAGTTTTTGCAAAATATATTCTTGATTGCAATCTTCTAAAATGTACTTGATCCCTAGACACTTTTGATGTGTGTAGTAATATTGTCCTCGGTGTGTGAGAGGGATAGAGCTAGACGAGTTGTATAATTCTGTCACTGTCACACAGCGTAAATATTACTCTAAAGCCTCATGATACGGGGTCAGTTTAAGATAACTTTACTATCAGTGTAGTCGCTGTTCTAACTTTATGGTTAGTAATTTGGTCAAGCGCTGAGTTCTCCATATAGACGATCCTGTTTTATTTTTCCTTCGGAGCGTTTTTTTTTGCATTTTATAGCTGAGACGATGCGCTAGAGCACAAACTGGTCTATGGCATTAAAGTTGTAACGACCACACCTGCTTTTAGTTCTGTCTGTTAGAAAGATACAATCCTTCGATTGCTATAAGTAAACAATTTAATAGAGAGCCCGAAGGACTTCTAGGGTGATTTTTTGAATTAGTTATTCTCAATTCGTTTGTATATGGCATTTTTGTTTGGTCGAACCATCCGGCCTTTTTATTTTCCTTGACGCCAACACGACTGTTAATAAAATCTTACTAATATTATAAATGGGAAAGTGAGTTTGTTTGTTTGTTCCGCTTTCACGTCGTAAGTACTGAACCGATTGCTTTGAAATTTCGCAGACTTATAGTTAGAAGTCCGGTTAAATAATAGGGTACTTTTTATCCCGGAAAAAAATTATATTCCGAGGGAAAACAAAAATATTCCTTTATACCCCAATATAAAGGAAGTCCACGGGGGCGAAGCCGCGGGCGGAAAGCTAGTAATACTATAATTATCAAGCCAGAAAGAACCTTAAAGACATCATTCGAATGTAATTTTATGTAAGCTACGCAACTAAAAACGGTAGGAGCTTAACAACATGCAATTCAAATGCTTGTTTATATCAAGTTCTTAGATATAAATAATCGAGTAAACCATTAACAAGTTGACAAATAAGGCAAAACCACTAACGGACTCAAGGCAACATTACAAAGTTATACAAAAAAATACAATAAATACGGAAGAAACATTTTTTTTTCTTGTGAATCACAGTACTTGATTTATAAATTCATTAAGTATTATGATATCGGAAATTAAAAGCACTTAAGACTAATTGATTTTGAAATCTTAATTCCACTTGTCAGGCAGTTTGCGAATTTAATTTTGTATTTACATAATTAAGATTCTACATACATACATACACTTCACGCCTGTCTCCCAGAGGGGTAGGCAGAGACTACAGATCTCTATTTGTCACGTTCCTGACATACCCCTTTCGCTTCTTCTACATACATACATCTGTTCATACATGAACTCCGGTTTCGAGTAGTTTTCACGCCACCTTCCGCCAGGACATCACCAATCTCTATATTTGAAAATGAAGAACGAAGAACTGTTCTTTGCGCTTTTCATTATCAGAAGCTTTAAGAGCAAATTTAAAAGTAAATATAGATTACAGTACAAGAATATGCATACATACATACACACATCAAAAGTGTCTAGGGATCAAGTACATTTTAGAAGATTGCAATCAAGAATATACTTTACAAAAACTGAATTCATTCATAATTTATTCAAATTGTGGTGATAAGTCATTGATACAGTTATGGGTAATTAGGTAGGAGACCAATCCAGAAGATTAAATTTGATTTAAATAAATTAGATTTTTTTTAGAGCTAAAAATGTTCTTGTTCCCTAGACACTTTTAATGTGTGTAAATACACTTCACGCCTGTCTCCCAGAGGGGTAGGCAGAGACTACAGATCTACTCCAATAGTATGAATATACCATCTTAAAGTTGAAACTTATATCGCTCATTTACTGCAACAACGCGATATCTCAAAATGTTACACTATTGAAATAACAACCTTATTTTATTAGACGTTAAGGTTATTTTTTTACTAATCACAATATAACAATTCTACCTTATTGATGTTTTACTGACATGGGAAGTGTCTAGAAAACAGACCTTTCTAAATATACACACTCACATTTCACATACATATTACAAACTTTCGCATTTATAATGTTTATGGTAGAGAATAAATTGAGCTTTTAGCTTCAATTCGCGTAGTTTCAATATATCATACAAATTATAACGCTCTCTATTTAGTGACGCGTCGCACAGGATCGGGATAAACAAGTAGCCTAAAGCTTCTCTAAACTATAAACTGTATACTAAATTTAATTAAAATCAGTTCAGTATTTTTGGCGTGAAAGCTACACAGACAGACAAGAGCTACTTTCGCATTTTTAATATTAGTATAGATAAATCTAAGTTCGAAATATGTGGCTTACTTTTACTAAAGTACTTTTTTAACATGTTTTTTTTAGATAAATACGGATAAAATAGGGTTAAATTTTTTCATCATTTTGCCTCTTCTCTCTCTTCATGCAAATCTTCACTATTAATTAAGTATATGTATTTAAAACATCTTCGAACGAAGTGACTGCGTCTAAAATTAAAACCTTAGAAACGTAAAAAAACGTTATGACAGTTTGTTACCTTACTAACATTCTCAAGTGTCAAATGTCAAGTGTGTCAAAGTTGTTTATGGATATTTTTTTATGAATCTGTAAGCACGGGTTACGAGTTTAAAGTGACTCATTATGGTAAATTAACAAAATTATTAAAAAAATATAACTTCTTTATAAGTAGTGATTTTTTTTTACATAGCCTGGTTTGTTTCCCACTGCTGGGCAAAGAACTCCTCCCAAGTCAACCTTTTAAACAAACAGATAAAAAGTGACAGAAAATTTACATCAAGCCTAAAATCCTTACTAATATTATAAATCGGAAAAAAAAATTATATTCCCGAGGGAAACTTAGATTCTTCCGTAGGAATGATAAGTTTTCTTATAGTTGTCCTTTATACCGCAATATAACCGAAGTCCACGCGGACGAAGCCGCGGGCGGAAATCTAGTAGGTATATTATAACTCCTATATTGGCTCTAAAAGCGTAAGCGTTTTTAATTCCATGTTTTATTTTGTCATAGAGCAGTTTACTTATGGCATTTCATATAAGTAACGATAGTGTTTACGACCCATGTTTGTTCGATATTTGTAATCTTACTAGGTCTACAGAAATGCGGTCATTCGTCCAGAGCGCATATAAACTGCATGCAACGACATCACAATGGTTGCAGTTAGTTTAGTTTGTAACATAAAAGGACATTTCTACGATTTGAATATTATGTTCGTTCGAATGAAATGGTGTTACGATTCCATGTAAATATCATGTCCAGTGTATTTTAAATAATCGATGTATTTCCAGCCAGTAACTAACTAGTAATTTGTCGATTTCTTTTTCTATTTTGAATGATAGACTCATTGCTCAACTACATACCAATTCCGTTTTCAAATTACACGTCTATTGAACGACCATGCGATGTTCGTTTGTTCAAAACAGTTTTTTTGTTCCATTCACAAAAATAACCGCCACCGACGACCGTTAGCGTAACACCTGCACGATACGATACAAACCGATATGCAAGTGGGTATAGTCGAGTAATTATGTCACTACAAAATAAACGTACGCAAAAAAAGTTCAATGTCATCCGACGACGTTTCCTCGTATAGTGGCGACACGACAAAACGTTCAGAAGACTTTATAAGTAAGCAAAACAAGTTGAATTTGTTAGCAATTTAGAATGCCAGCGATGCTCGTAAACTGGAAGTTTTGTGGTGAAGTGTTGACTGTAGAGCCGCTCACTTGCCGGGGCTTTCGGCATGTTGGCTCATACATTCCACTAGAACTCGTTCCAACGTGTATACGTACAAGCATACAGACAGGCACACCTCGGATACTTCTTAGGAGACCTCATTCACATTATACTTATGCATAAACAATAATATTTTAATGTCGGAACCTGTTTCGTGCGTAACGGTGTGTATACGTTAAACTATGCGGGTGTATCTGTGGCAAATTGATTAATTGTTCGGCTATGTCTACTCTCATTGTTTACTTTTACAAATGTAGAGTCAGTACGGAAATGTCACATAAGAAAACTCACCGTCCGTTCGGTGCAGAGGGCGAGTGCACCAGCTTCACGGCGAAGAGGAACTGAATGGCACACACGAGCAAACAGCACAAATTGAGGGAGAGCGTCAACGCGCACAACGCTAATGTCACTTCGTACACGACCGCGAACTCCTCCGGCGCGCTGTTCGCCGGCGCCGAGATCTTGAGCAGGAACAGCAGCGCCAGCAGCGCCAGCAGCAGACTGACTAGACAGAGCAGCGCCAGCGACGTCAGCGCCTCCTCCGTGGCGGCGCGCGCGCTGCGGCCGCGTCTCTGCGGGGGGCGCGCGTGCAGCCCCGGCGCCGCGCCGTTGCCCAGCTTGGGCGGCGACGACACCACCGGGATCGGCGCCACCACCGGCACCGGCGGCGGCGGCTGCTGCGCCGGCGCGCCCGGGCTCACGCTCGCCGACGTGCCCACGGAGTGCTTCGACGAGTCGAGGGTGGACACGTTCAGTGGCAGGTGATGATGCGGCCGCCGCGGCATGTTCTGGTAACGGTGCTCCTCTGTTGCCGCCGGCGGCCGCGTCGCGTGCTTCAACATGGCGCTGCCGTCACGCCGCGGTCGCCCATAGCGGCGACTGGTGGCCCGGCATGGGGGGCTGTGTGCGCGTGCCGACGACGTGCGCGCTCACCGACAGACTCGGCTCTACTGGCGGCGCGGGCGAGTAGCACACTGTGCCTGCCGGGCCGTCGCTGCGCCGCAGTGCACTGCGCGCCGCTGCAACTCACCTGTCGCTTCTATACCGACCCCGCGGCGATTGTCTTCTAGCACAAATTATACAACAAACAATGTTGACAAACGGTTGTTGTTTGTTTTAATTGTGCAGCACCATTTGCGGACTAGATGAGTGGTTATGTTTAGTTTACCGGTATGCGTCAGTTGGTACACACAGTTGTAACGTGAAATAAACGTGCCAATATTTATTTGCGTGCAATGATTGTACACAGTAACGTCAGGTAGAGATAAACGTTTCGCGGCCGACCTACAGCGAGCGATGGACATAAAAAATTAGGGCAACGCTTTCGACAGGCTGCGAAAAGTCGATTCATAACCTGGAGGTACAGTTATCAGGTGGATACTGGATATCCATCGCGCTCCCATACAAATAGCTGGTAAACAAGTTTTATATTTCAACCTGAGAAAAATTTCGTCGAAACCAGTATGTAATGAAATGACCGACGAGATTCGATCTGCATTACGATAGAGGTATTTTGAACAGAAAAAAAATCGGAAGAATTTATAACCGCTAGATAGGTATTTAGAGGTGGTAATTAATCCAAGTTGTCTTTAATTAAATACAATGTTAATGACACGTTAAATGAATAAAATCCACATATAAAACAATAAAATCTAACCACTGTTATTCATATGTTTAATAAGGCTTTCCTATCTTTCGCGAATGCAGAAACGCGATAAATGTTTGAATGTTTGTTTTTCTTTCAAGCAGAAACTACATTTAATTAAACTTTAAAGTATAGCTTACCTCTATAAATTGGAATAACACATTATTGATAACAATAATAAAACTTCTACCCTCGTATTCATAAAGTTAGAACAGTTCTAGTGCACTGTTAGTAAAGGTTTGGTCAAATGACGTTGTCACGTCAATCTACGTCCGTAAACCAACTTTACAGACAACCATTTTTTTTTTGCTAAAGAAATCTCCTAAGTGGTTGCACACCCTGATCAAAATGTGCATATTATGTTAAGTAAACTTAAGTTTAGGTGTGTAACTGTTGGGTGTATAAAAATAAAAATAAATACACTTCACGCTTTTTAATCCCAAAACGGGGTAGGCAGAGGAACTTGCTTAACAAGCAAATGCCCACGGTTCACCAAGCGTATTTAACGCAACGTGACAGGGAGTGATCCCATCGCCGTTAGAGGTACACACCTTGTGGTGTGCGGGTTTCATCACGGTGTTGTCCTTCGTCGTACGAGCGTTGCGTTGCGTACATTGGCTCTGAAAAAGAGTCCCATTGGTACACGTCCAGTAGCCGGACTCGAACCTGCGACCTCCCGGTTACAAGTCAAGTATCCGACCAACTGGACTACAGACGATAGACTAAATTAAATAAAATAATAAACTCTCAAGATTCTGTCATAATGGGAACCATTTGAGACAACAAGAATTTTAGTTCCATCTATAAATACGGGTCTTAGTTACCTACATACATACGCGTCGTCACACCTCCGTAAGGGGCAGTCAGAGATAATCGATCTGCATCTGCTTAGAATACTTAACGCTGACATCTAAACAAACTGTAATTCTTTAATCATCACTTATAGTGCAGTAATTACATTGTTACCTGCTTGAAGCTTGTCTAACGAAATGCCAAGAGGTTCAGATGCTATTAATAATCGCTCAAAGGTCGATAGTAATTTCATCGATTAAAACTGACCTAATAAATACGCAAACGCCATTTAAGTTTTTTCAAGAAACGCGTACTAACACCACAATTTTTGGTTTATTCGCATTTCATCTCCTTTCAGGCATTTCATACTTTTCTAATATCAAATGTAGTTTGTAGCACCTCATACACTATTCTAGACACAGAGTTATTCGCATCTCATACACTTTTATAAGGAGATAAGTAGATAGAGTAACCATTTTATAGGTAGCCCTACTTATTACCTTTCGCAAAAAATATTTTTTTTATCACATGTTCACTGTGATAAAAAAATATTTTTTGCGCTATTAAGCTTTTCACCATCATCCTGCCCGATGTTACCGCCGTACAATCGTTATATAGAATAATATATTACTAATATTTGAGTTATATATGAAGATATTGATAAAACAGCTGATATTAAAAAAAAACCGGAAGTGTTAAGTCAAAGCTGATGCATTCCTTGACTCTGATCTCCACCTTTATGATCTGCCTTGTCATGGCGAGGGGGCTTAGTACCCGGGTAGGGGCACCCGACAAAGCTCAGAGGAACCCACTGGGCCGGCCCCAGAGGGACCGCTGTCCCGGGCTCGCTTTTGAGCCCGCAGACAAGCGGTCGCACTGAAGGCCGCAGAGGGAGAGGACACACGGTGCTCCGACCGCTGCTCCCTTGCGGGGCCGCCACCGCTAGATGGCGGCGTGGAGGGGCCGCAGGGGGAGAGGAGCGTCAGTATTACGGTGCGCTGCGCTCCCTATCCTCTGCGGCCGGAACGGAGGAAAATGTCGGACCCCACGAGAACCGGGTTCCGACGCCGGCGGGTGGTCGGGTTGTGACCGTCCCGCCGCCAGCCCTGTAGTTCCGGGCGTAAAGAAAAGAATAGGGCTACGGTATCCCCTGTCTGGCGTATAAGGCGTCCTAAAAGGGGTCGTGGGTGTCGGAGTGGGGTTCCCAACACCTGCTTCGGCCCCGAGAGGGGCGGCGGTTACCCTATGAACTGGTAACTGTCGCCGGTGAAGGAGGTCGCTGGGGCAGACACACCACCGTCTGCCCCGAGCCGGTCAATGATAATGATTGTCATTGATAATAGTAATCTTTTATATTCTTAATTGTTGCTTATTTGACTCGTCGGTATTATGGTGTTGACATTTTCAAGTTGATATTAAGTACCCAACTCGCCCCGAGCCGGAGTCCGACAGGACCGATCGCTTGGGCGAGTCCTGATGCAATTCCTCCGGATACTACCGGGACCCGCTCTGTTCGCGACACGGAGGTCATCATGGGGGTTTAGTCAGTAAGAGTCCGACACTACCCCGTTCGCTGTCCCCATGGCGGCGTGGTGTCCATGAGGATTCACTTCACTTCACGCCTTTTAATCCCAAAGCGGGGTAGGCAGAGGCACTTGTTTAATAAGCAAATCCCCACGGTTCACCAAGCGTATTTAAGCGTATCCATGAGGATTCCCCCAATAAAAAAAAATCCTTGACTCTACATATTCTACCTGTACCTCAGACCAAAACGTTTCTTTTTATAAAAACAACTAGACTCTAATGCAAAACTGATGTGAAACTTTAATGCAAGAGTGAAAGAGACAATATCTTCTGTCGCATACTGCTACTAGTGTAACATTGATACAACAGAAATACATCATTTTCCAAACTTTGAAACTGTGAAATTTGATTATTAGATAATGTAACGCTATTTACCATGCTGTGACGACCTATAATTAAGGCAGCACCTACACTTTTTTTTGTCGCCTATTTTATACATGTATTGTGTATGTCCTTGTTGGTTGTCCTTTTCAAATAAAATAAATACATTTTGGTCTCAAAGAGCAAGACTCAAGATACTAGGCGGCTTCTAAATCAAGTCTAGTTCTGGTCTGAGACCTACACATAATCGAATATAGTCGCCAAATATAGCAACAATAAGTCAACCGTCTACATGTGGTCACAGCGGATACTAACCTTTTTTTTTATTAAACTCCTGCGCAGCACCATATGTCCCTCAAGGCACGTGCAGCCTTCACACCTGGTCAGCAGGTGATTGCCAGCTGATGCCTCGTTTATACAGTAATTCGTGTGTGTGTCAAGTTGATATAATGTATTTAATGTATGATTAAAGGTTGTGTGACAAAATAGGCATCTTAAGGTAAGCCGGTA
>SJJU01010807.1:0-14813 GCA_012932125.1 Conopomorpha cramerella
TATATGTTAGCTGTTGCTAACTTCTAAAACTACACAAATAATTGTTAGAAAACAAATATGCTGGATATTTATTTTATTAGGTAAGTACGCAATTTTAAATCCATACTAAGCAACATTAAAAAAATACACGTTATAGTAAATTGTTTTCTTAATTGTGTTATTTAATGTAATTTCGAACGAAACCATATCGGTCACTGTCATAAATTTAAAATTCGCTACACTGTGTACGAAGTGAGGACCGGCTATTTTTAGGAATTTTGTGAAATAAAATTAGAAGTAAGAACCCTGGTACGTAGGTGTAGTACCACAGCATTGCTCTATGTTGGCTATTTTAGAAAATTTCATGTGCGCCAAAATCCTTTATTCATGATAATTGCGCACTTGGATCCTTAATTGCCTCGTGTCCCACTTTACTTTTTTATCTATTGTGCTATTGTTTATTCAGGGTTATGAAACAATAGGAATTCGTCTGCCGCCTCACCAGCACCATATTGTAGTGCAAGATGTCTGGCGACGTACAACCAAGAAAACGCAAGGATAAGAAGAAGAAAAAGGGTAAGTATTTACTATAGGTATACAGTCATATAATATTGGATTCTAAATGGGTCTCAGTTGTTGCAATAGATTATAAAATGTTCACAGAAGAGCTGAGTATAGAAGAACCCCCCACATACCAACCAAATGTCAAAGGGACTTCTGCAATATTTGGTGAAGGAGACATCTTTATGCACTCTCAGCATGACCATGGTACTGGAGGTCATTGGTGTGCTAAGATCATATTTTTCTCACTCCTCGCTGTATTGATTACTCTTATTGGATTAATCATATTGGAGAACAGAGGGCTTTCTGAATGTAAGTATTAGTTTTATCAAAATGTTATCATTATTGACTAGCAATATTTATTCAAGTTTCACAGTTTGATACACATATCAAAAGGTACCATCATTTTATTTAATAAATTTGATAATGTTCAGAGAAATTTTCAATTTAATAACTCACATATGAAATATGATAAACCAACTATGTAAGATTTCAAGTCATGTGTGCCTAGGGATCCACAATAGTATCGATAACTCAAAGTATCGATACTTTTGTTTCAATACTTTTGAAATTTAGATCGGCAACAGAACTTTGTTCTCTATTTCTAATATATTATTTAGTTTGAGCAAAAATATCAATATTTCTTGAAAATAATTTGTTACATGGGGATCGTCTGGATACAATTTTATTCTCAGTCTTCAGTCTGATTGCACTGAGGATAATTGGCAGTTTTGAAAATAATTATAATATGTCTTTTTGCTTCATAATGCATTTAATGACAAATTATTTGTGATGTTTATTATGTTCAATAGTGGAATTCTAATAAAAAAATAATTATAACAAGTATAATTGTTGTAATAATTTATTATTTTCGGTAATTTTTAAGATTTTCTAAGTACCTATTGGATATTAGCGACTATTTTATGGGACACGTGAAACTTAGCAGCACAAGAAAAACTGTTCAAAATTTGTACTTATACCAATACTTTTTTGGAATCAATACTTTTCGTACAATACTGGTATCGAGTAAAGTTTCAATACTTTTTAAATTTTGCGGAACCCTATGTGTGCCAACTTATTGTAAGCGACAAAATGTACATTTTACAGGGGAAGGTTTTGTTAAATATTTTTGCACATGCAAAACTCACAGATTTGATGAATTTTTACTTAATATTGACTTATATTGCGATTAAAAATTAAATATGTCAAACATTTTCACTTACAATAAATCAACAGTCATGGCTTGATAAATCTCTCTTGAACAGCAGATACTGAGGGTCCACTAATACAGGAAATACACAATTACATGTGAAATAAAATAAATCCACTCACCATTAAATTACAAAAAGGAACAGGCACTTGTAACTAAGTAACTTCAAATAAATAACTGGTTCCATAACATTTTATAACATAGTGCTAACAAATAAAATATATGAGTTGGACAGAGGCACTTGCTACGCAAATATCCATGTTTTACCAAGAGTATTTCACCCAGCCAGACAAGTTATGATCCCCGTTGCCATTATATGGCTCAAACATCTTCCAGAATGCGGAATTTCAACAATGTATTTCACCATATTAGTGTTTATTTGTAACTGGCTCTGGCAAGGAGACCTTTTTCACCACAAAACATTTGAAATGTACAATATAATATTTTTTTAAATGATTTTTATTCTTTACCTTCTTCTGGTATTTATAACATAAACATACTTATATTTCTAGTGGAAGCAAATGCAGTAGAATCCCGCTACTCAGGTGTATTGGATGGATGGATAGAGGATGCCCCTGATGATGATCACCATGACATACACACACTGGAACTGAATCATCATGTAAGAATATTCATGCTATTATAATACGAAACATTTGACAAATTTACCATAGAATATTTAGCTGTATCAAGTTCTTGAATGCTTAACCAGACATTTTTTTGCAACATTGTCAAGGAACTGCCTCTGCATACTCCACTTTGGGAATAACAGGCAGGAAATGTATTATTGAATTCGTTTTTTTGGTAATGTATAAAAGTCAGAAATATAAAGATATTATTTTATATTAGATTTGCCTTGCGTAGTCAATTAGTTCATTCAATTTAACTTCACAATAAATTTAATTCCTGTCAACTTTGTTTTCTCTGGTGTAAATATTTCAGATTATTATCAGTTTATATTTTTTTTATATAAGTTCCCATAGATAATATTCCCATGTATAATCAATACACAATCATTATTAGGATGAGGATGATGATGACCATGACGATGCACATGGGAGTGAAGAAGATGAGCCGTCACAGGAAAATCATGACGACGATGTAGAGGTGCACATTTCTCTATTTCAACTAATTGTTTTCTTTGATTTACTAATCACACGGACCTTTTATTGATTCTGTGATGTTATTGATGTATAGGACAATGAGGAAGATGAAGAAAACTCTGCGGAAGATAATGACGATGATGAAGATGGTGATGGTGAGGAAGATGATGAGGAAAATGGTGATGTTGATGGAGATAATGAGGAAAACGGTGATGTTGAGGTGTGAAGTGTGAGCTTTAATTTATTAACTTGTTATATAATCTATCTCCACCCTTAATAACTAAATTAGTCCCACAGTTGGACTGACAATTTATTGATAGATTCTGTAACATGTTGTCAATATGCTAGTGTACTTTTTACATAATATAGTGAATATTTATCTTTACCATCACCTCAATGCTCAATACAGGACCCTGAAGAACCATATGCATACAAGAGTTATATACACAGCCACAGCAAACGATCTGTCAACGACGAAGACGATGAAAATGGAGACGAAGATGAAGATGAAAATGGTGAAGAGGAAGATGATGATGAACTTGATGAAGGTAATGGTTATAGAGAAGCTGATGATGATGATGATGATCAAGAACCTAATAGCAATGAAAATACATTTGAGGGAGTTGATCAACAGAATGCCTTTGAAGATGAAGAAGAGGATTATCAAACCACAATAAACTATGACGAGTCCGTGGAAAGAATAGACGATGAAGATCTACGACGATATTTAAATTACGAAAACTCTAAATATCTGGCTGATGAAGATGAAAACGACGAAGATTTCGAAAATAATATGTCGAAAGAGGTCCTTGAAATGTTTTACAAATTTAACTTTAACGAAATGTTGTGTGCACTGATATGAAGCAGTTAACAAGAGACTTATGGCTTTATAACAAACTCTTAGGCAGAAATTACAAACTTCCGATCACTACGCTAATTCTTCTTCTAATTTTCTGAGTAGATTATTTTGAAATTAAATAATTAATAAGTGTCGTTATTATTGATATTCGTTTGAAGTTGATTGTCGTAGATTATAAACAATTATCATAACATTTACTTCCGGTTTCATGAAGGGAATTCATTAGCAAAATTAAAACTGTTGATTATCGATTTGCGCTGTTTTTGGCTAAACAACCCTTACATTGAACCCGACAATCACATCGCCCATGTTCAACTGCTTCGATTGCGCAGTGTAATTTTGCATCCAGAAACCGGTGGTTACTGTGTTTGTTTATCTTAACATTAAACAATGTAGAAAAAAAAAACAAATTTATTTAAACTAAAATTTGCGCTGCCGATACAAACTGACCGTATTTGTTTCACAGAAATCGGGGATCTTAGTTAGAAAGAAATTCAGTCAGCATCGATAAGAATAGCTATATACCACTAACATTTAACATCTTAGGATGAAGATGAACACGGCGAGGACGACGAGGATGATGAAGAACAAGAAGAGGCAGAAGTAGAGCACATAGAGAAAGAAATAGAAGATGAGGAACCAATCAAACTAGACCTGCCAGCTCTGCCCGAGGATGACGATGACGATGACCAAGCAGAGGATAATAAACTAGGTAAAACATTATTCCAGTAGCTGTACTCGCAATACAGTCCTATTCAAGGGTCCTAGAAAGGTATTCTATCGACCAGATTAGCGATGTCCCTAAGGAGGCCGACGTGTAACTGGCAAACATGTGCCAGGCCAATGAGTGACCATGATCTTTGCCTATCCCTCTGGGAATGCACGTATGTCAAATGGCCACGAAAAACCGAGCTCATTTCCCCATATTGTCGCCATAATAAAAGTTGTTCATATTGACGAGCCCAACAACGTTTCTAAGTCCATTGCTCGGGGACCTTCTACCCTCTGTATGTATAATTTTCTTCCATAAATCCCCACGCGCCCTAAACGTACATCGAATTAAAAAGGCTATTATATTGTGGTTTAGCAGTGTTTTTGGCATTACGTTTTACATATTTTTACTAGCTGACCCAGCAAACGTTGTTTTGGTAATATACATTATCAACGAAGTTACTTTATTATATTTATTACACATAAAATACTATCTACTAGAAAAAAAGCGTCAAAAACCGTTGCGTAGTTTAAACATGTAAGCATAAATTGGGACAGAAAGCGGTAGTTTGTTTTATACTCTACAAGCTGACCCGGCAAACGTTGTTTTACCAATATACGTTAATAACAGTGTTTCTCTACTATTATATGATGTATTATACATATAAACCTTCCTCAAAAATCACTCTATCCATTAGAGAAAACCGCATCAACATCCGTTACTTAGTTTTAAAGAAGAAGACAAACAAACAGACAGACAGCGGAAAGCGACTTTGTTTTATACTATGTATTGATATTGTTTTTTTTTCAATCAGACGAAGATGAAATCGATAACGACACTGCGGAGGAGGATGACAACAACGCCTCCCCGGAGCAAGAAAACGATGATGACGATGACGATGAATTCCTTGAATATGTCGAGCCGGTGGAGGAGCGCATCACCGCACCATCTGGACAACCGTTTAAGGAGGTAAATGTATCGTAGTTTCACATGCCACTTCACACGTAATAATTTTAAACAAAAAAAGAACCAATTTCAACCAGTATTAGTCTCCCATACGATTTTTTTAAGTTTCTTTCGATTTATCATTCTTTCCAACAAAAAAAATCACCAAAATCGGCTCATAAACGAAGAAGTTATCCGCGAACAAACAAAAAAAAAACATATAATATAGTGTCGATATGAGAAGGAACTCCTACAGCACCTGCACCTATCATATATAATACCTCGTACAGTTTTTCAAATATACTGTGATAATTACAGAGCTGTTTGTTCTGTAATTATCTCTGGTAACTTGGTCTTGAGCGAGATATAATGGGGATTTTCAAACTCCAAAAGTTTCTTATCTAGATGTCGCTAGTAGATATCCAGGGGGACTTCTGTCAGTTATATTTTTGTGCGTTTTTTACTATTTGGGTGAGTTATTCAGACTTCAGACACTTTTGTAACATGACGATAAAAAAAAATACTGCTTGAAGTTAGTAATTTCGTTGACATTTATCCCCCTACTACAACTAGCGCCATCTGTCATAACTAAGAGAAAGAGGGGCCCCGAAAAATCCCCATTAAAAATCAAAGTCCAAAACCAACTTGGATATCTAATGGGTAGGTATATAACACCCTAACTCATCAAAAACTTAACTATATCTTGTGTTCCATATGTATATTTGTTAAAAATCAAACTAAGGAAAGATACACTTATTTATAGTACCTACCATTAACCTGTTTATTATGCCCTTGAAGCAAAATTACCTACAGAATTTCTATTCCATCAGCTGAGGCACTTGTTTCGTAACGTCCGTCGAGAATGTTCGCAGTTACTAATCTTTATTAGTATTGTTTGTTGGTAGTCAGTCTCCACCCACACAATCCATTATCTTACTAGGTTATTGCCCTATTTCTATATGCGGTATACCGAAAAAATAAAATGATAAAGAAAAGTGGCAGCAATTTGACGTAGGAACCAAGTCTGTGAAGTTGAATAAAGCGGCATTACCAGTGGTTATTTCTTAGTTCCAGATTGACACACTAGATGTTTTTGATGATGATATTTGTTTAACCTTTTAACCGCCATTTGTCTTATATGTATATCAGACTAATGATTTTGAAGTCTATGGTATTCATAGCAGAATTCAATTTCGCGAAAACAAAATTTATTATTGGCGGTCTAAAGGTTATTTTTTTACGAGTAGGTATACAACTGAATAAACAACTTTGATGTATTTTTAAACTTCAAATTATATTTGGCCACGCAGAGATGATACAAGCACAGCAGAAAGGTTTATAACAAAATCCGTATCATAGTAACTTATTAAAAATCTGACTGCTTGGCCAACCTACCGCCGATATAATTTTTACGCACCTTATAATATCCGGGTTTCTGTACGATGATTCCCTTCACCGATAGAGCGTTGCGTTTCATACATAGGGTCTGAAACAAAGGCCCAAGGTATTAGGTTCGGAACCTTCCATTTAAAAGTCTAGATAGCAGCCATCACTATTATAAAACGTAGATGTGGGACCTGTATATATGTTAAGGTTTTGTATCTATAGAGGTCGCCTCAGAAGGATATATACAGACCAGAGAGACAGATAAATTGGTGATGTCCTGTCCGAAGGTGGCGTGAAAAGTACTCGAAACCGGAGGTCATGTATGAAAAGATGTATGAATGTAGATGAAGCGAAAGTGGTGTATGTCAGGACCGTGACAAATGGAGATCTGTAGTCTCTGCTTACCCCTCTGGGAGACAGGCGTGAAGGATATGTATGTATGTATGTTGTATCTTCAGGTGGACGAAGAGGACTCGTCAGAGCATCCCCCCGTAGACACCCTGGCCGAGGAGGAGGAATACGAGCGGAGGCAGGAGGAGCTCCGCAAGGAAGAAGCACAGGCGTCACATCGTAAGTACTTGTTAATTTGTATGTCAACTTTCGCCAGTCAGTTTGCATTGAATGCTGTAAATGAATGAGCCCAGTAGAACAAGTTTGCTATTAAAGTTAAAAATTAAGTGCAATGATACTTTTTTCGCTTAATTTATCTTTGACAATGTGATTCACTGTGTATTGCAATAGCGTGACCCCGTTTCAATTTTGCAAAGGTCTCTCACTAGAAATAACGATGCTGACATTATTTGAACTATCAAATATTTTAATTCATAAACAATCAAAACAGTCAAAACACTTACATATGTGTCAGATTGTCGGACTTAGCTTTTTAAAGTAAAGCGATTTCAAACCTAAATAAATATACTAAAAAAAATTAGAAAGGCAGTGGGTCATGTTGAATGTAAATTGTCGATTGTACAGTCTGCCAAGACAGTAGTCTAACAGTTTTAATTACATTTCCTGTATCATTATAAGATCATTATGGCAAAGATGTTATAATACTGTGACAAGTAAAAAACAAACGTGACAGTTCCTATGTCACTAAAAGATCTGTAAGGTAGAGGTGTTTTTAACCGACTTCAAAAAAGGAGGAGGTTGTCAATTCGACGGATTTTTTTCTTTTTGTTATCTCATAACTTTTGACTGGGTGGACTGATTTGTATGATTTTTTAAAAGCTCGTTCTTTCCGTTCGGTACCTAATTTCACAAAATCACAAAAGTTTAAATAATTTACTGGTTGTACTCGGTACTATTTTCTGTAAATTAATATTTCGACAAGCATACAGTCTCTTTTTTATACGTATAAGGTTGAAACTTATATAAATTGCATTAGACATTAAAGTTCATTGTTTACTTGTCATAATATAACAACTCTACCTTATTTATATTTTAGTGACATTGACAATTGTAGTAAAATTGATATACCACTTTCTGGGCAGACGGTATCTTACAGTTTGTGTGTGCTTTAAAATTAACACCATAACCACTTATCCGCTTTATTGATTCTTGCTTGTCTTTTTTTTCCATTTTCTGTATATTTACTGACTTTCAGCGTAATTTTTTCTATGTTCTATCTCTCCAACAGCAAAAACGTATACTTAAAACTACTTTTACTATACTCATACTACTATTATTATGCTCTGTATAACCAAATTTTGTGAAACATGTCTCTTTATTGTACATATTTCTATATATGTTCTTACAAGTAATTAATAAGTATCTTTATCGGTGAATTACTTGTTCAAAATGTATACGTATAACATACATGTAATTCGTTAAAAATGTTAAGGCTTGGACACGCCTTAAGGGGCGCGCGCGCGGAGCGTTTTGAGCGCAGACCCGCGCTGTTTGTAATACAGGGAAATGTATGAAGCACGACAAATCTAAAGCGCTCCACGCACACCCCGCCGTATTTAAGACTTTACTGAAACGGTGGTAAGGAAAATTCTAATATTTGACAAATGAGTTTGTATGTATATTAGGCTTAATAGATAATAAGCATTCGTGTCCACCTTAACATAATAGTGTGTGCTGCGAGGGCACATTTATTTTAACTTTCTTATCGATTTCATTTAAGTCTTATTCAACGGTGATGATAATCCGCATAGAAAAATTGGCCCTAGCCGCTAGACCACCGCTTCAAGAAAATCATACGTAAAACAAATATGCGCTATGTTTAGCTGTTATGTGCCGTTCTGTGCAATTTCACTTGTCTCAACAAAACGCAGCGCGTTATATGTCTTGTCATTTATTTCTCATAAATTTTTAACCGCCTTCAAAAAAAAAAGGAGGAGGTTCTCAATTCGTCTGTATTTTGTTTTTTTATGTTTGTTACTTCAGGACTTTCCCCTGAGTGAACCGATTTGGATGTTTTTTTTATTTATTTGAAAGTTGGTGCTTCCCGTTTGGTCCCATATAAATTTGGTTCAGTTCCGACAATGGCATCCACGAGAAAACCACATTTATGTCAAATTTTACTGGTTGTAGTCGGTTCTTTTTTCTTTAATTATATGTATGTATGTTATATAACACTTAGTGCGACATCATTTGTTACATCGCAGCGCTTTAAATGTCTTGTCTATGGTGGCGGACAGAGTAAAAAATAGAGTTTTAGACTACATATAGAATCGCTCGTCTCCGTCAGCGCCGACAAAACGCCAGCCACACGCGCGTTCCTTGGGCAGCGTGTTTCTTCAACGCCTGTAGTCAGCGCTGACAGGAACGCGTGACTGCAAAATCCCCCAAAAAAGAGAAAGTGGAAAGATCGCACTCGGCTTCTATTTGACAGAATTCATATACACCCGGAACGTTTTCGGACCGAACTATTTTCCGTCACACGTTTAACTTAAGTATTTTTATTAGTTAGGCCATAAAAGTTGACGACAAGTGTGTAGTAAAGTAAAGTGCGCATATAGCAGCTGATGCGCGTGTGTGTTGCAGTGTGGCTGAAAGTGTCTGTGGGCGCGCTGTTGGCGGCGGTGACGCACGCACTCCTGCGACGCGCTTGCAGCCGCGGTGCGTATACACACCGACTAACACGCGCATTTTGCTTTACTTTACCCATTGTCGTTGTCATTCTATATCTATTGTACAAGAAGATTGTGTTAGAGGAGTTTACACTAGCTAGATCGTTATGTGTCGTCATACTTACGCCTCAGCTGGGTGCAATTTTAGCTATCTTTTATTCCGCATCTCCAAGCTGTCATAAAATAATAAGGTAAACTTAGCTCTACTTACTCGATGAGAGAACTCCGAAAGTGAACTTATAATGACCAATGCCCTCAAGTGTTTTTAATTAAATGTAGTGGAATTGTACATATGTATTTATTTAGATCTATATTTTTTTAGTTAGTCCCATCATTTGAGATATTTTTGAAGTGCTGTACAGTTAATTTTGCGTCACTTATGCGATCTGAATACTCTAATTGAGTGTCAAATGAGTTACAATGAGATAACGAGTAAAATAAAGAGAGAGAAAGAGTGTAAACCCCTCTAAAACGTCTACGGCTTGTAATGTTAGACCTGAAATACCTACTCTCAGCTCTGTTAAAATCTAATTCGAATGTTGAGTTCTTGATTTGTATCCCTTTTGTACCTATGAACAAACTCAACTCTTTTGCTTTGTAGCCCTTTTGATATGGACCGGTGACGTGTAAAGTTTAAGCTAATATTTCTACAGGTGAAGATGAGCAAGATACTGTTGTGGAAGAAGCGGAGTCTACTCCAGACAGACGAATGACTTTGATACCCGAAGAGGCCACTCCACCCGGTATAACTTATAGCGTACATGAAATTTGTTTCAAATATAAAATATTGTACTAAGCATTGTATGTAATCTTCAGCGACGCCATCGTCTGAGACATCAGCGACCAAAATTGAACAAGAATTCAAAAAACGAATTCCGTCACTCATTGAAACAGCTCCGACCCCTAAACAAGTCAGTTTAGAAGCGGAACTACAGGAGGCCGAAGAGGATAACGACGATGTTAGTAACTTACTATGTATTACTGGATACAGTATATGTCATGTATAAACAAATTGATGAAATTCTGTAAATATTTTAGCCGGTAGTAGGTGAGGCGGAAAGAAGTGAAACGCCTATCGAAGAACTGTACAGCGACGAGGAAGAAGTCGAAGCAGTTGTTGAAGCAAAGAAAGAAATTGTAAAACAAGCTGCTCCTGCTGCTGCAGTTAAACCTGTAGCAAAGGAAGTGACACCAGAACCTGAAGAAATCGAGGAGGACGAAGATCAGGAAGATCCTGACGATGTTGAGTTTATAGAAGATGAACAAGTTGAAGACGAGGAAATAATAGACGAAGAGGACGACGAAGAGGAAATATCCGACGTGGATGATGCTGAGCTGCTCAGCCGACTGGAGGCCAAGTACGGCCGCCTCCCGGAACCGGAGCGCCCCAACAACGGCGGCAGGAACAGTAAACACGTCTTACATCGTCGTCGTGTGTGCCAACAATGGACTGTTCTAATAAAAGCATGCGTTTGAACTAACAACCTAACAATTGGCATGGTTAGTGACTTGTATTTTAGGCCTGTAATATGAAAACTTGGAGCTTCAATCGTTCTTTTTTGTATACTTATATTTTTGAACTATGTTGTTGAACTTTTACTGCTATACGGATTGATACTTTCATATTGTTTCATTATACAGGCCTTTGCATTTTCTATTTTGCTTCACGTCTAGCTTTAGTCATTAAAATTTTCATAATTTACATTAATTGAATTGAATTTAGAACTGCTCTGTGTCACAACTGTTCTTCACAGTCCATCGCAGTGTATTAAAATATCTCTGCCTTTATAGTATCGCTTTTCATAGAAGTAATCATTACTGAATCAATAAATCATTCTGATATTATCTTGGTACATCAATCAGTATAGCTGTACACAAATATTGTGCTCTTCACAGAAGACGGCGGCAACAGCGTAGAGGACACGTGGCCCGGGGAACCTGATGACCCCTTCTGGAAGGCCGAGCTAGATAAGGCTGAGGATGAACTTCGCCAGGTACCTATTATTATGCGAGGAGCATTTGCATTTGATCAATAATTCGATCAGGTTGGTAAACCTGAAGAGACCTGAAGATTTACAATTAAAGAATTTGGACTGAATTAAGCTGTATTGCATGTACGTAGATACTTCAGAAAGAAAAAGTACGACCACGTCAGGTTTTTTTATAATTAAAATATACATTTGAATGCTACATACCACAATCAATCCACGCTGCTTCAATTCATGTTTGAACCAGGATAGTACATTCCAGTGTAATAAAGACGTAGGTTATGGAGATAGAAGTTCGACAAGACTGTACTTTCGTATCGCGTCCTATTTTTTACTCCAAGCCTAGTATACTACCGGATTCAGAGAAAAGTAAATTTAAAAAAACGGATAACGTACCGTTGACGCACTCTAAAACTATGGAGTGTGATTTTTAATCGCATCTAACGTTTTAATTTGAATCTAACGTTCTTTATAGTATTGCATGATGCATGAGCGCAAAGTGTTTCATACTTTCTAAAAAAAGATCACGTTTATTAGACTCAATTTCGATTAATTCCCAATAGAGTTTTAAGAGTCCGTCAACGTACGAAAGTTTTACACTATATATTTTTATTACAATTTGACAAATACGTGTCACATTTAATATGTACCGCTTTTACGAAACTATTAGGTTCGGAGTAAACTCATATCCCTGTATATGTTAGGTACAAGCCTCTAGTCCACCACCTTATTGTTGAAACTCTGTGGTTAGGGTTCATTAAGGTTTATTATTTACTTGTCACAATATATAAACTCTGCCTTTTTGATGTTTTAGTCACAAAACTGGTACATCACTTTCTTTGATAATCGTGCGTACTTTACAAATATAAACACCAATTGCAGGGTTGGCTGGAGTGACATTTGAACTAAAAATCATTACATACTTTGCTCGTTGTGCCATTTCCTCCCCACCATTTCCGAACTATACTCGTCTTTGGGGCACGTGACAGGCGCGCCCGCACCCCGCGCTCCCTCACGCGCCCCTCCGACGACCATTCCCTCAGCTTCAGTGTGTGTATGTGTGAGAATGTATGTGTGTGCGTGTGTACTAACAAGGGGCTATGGAGCGAGGCAGCAGTCCGCGCGTCGTCGCAGCAACTTGCAACGAGCGCACGCGCCAGATACGTCGTAGCAAAGTCCTACGACGAGTTGGCTGAAGCGAAGCGAGACAACGCGGTACTGTCGCGAGCGATCAGCGCCTATTTAGAGCTGCTGAAACTCGCCGACGGACTGTCTGATGAGAAGCTCCTGGACATCTCCAATAGAACGGTCTCTAGGATTAATTTTAGAGGTTAGTGTTGTAGTATTTATTGTTATTTAAATGTGGCCAGACAAAACATATAATAGCGTATTTTCTTTTTCAATAAAATAAACGAAGGCTGTCGATTATTAAACGTCAGACTAGACGTGACCCAGGAGGCATCATGTCTCTAAAAGTTCTTTCCATCCAGTAGGTATTATGGACGTATAGAAATGTATTTATTTTTATTATTTAGCCACTAGGTACTTCAAAAAATAGTTATTGTTCTAAATATTAATACTTTTTCATTTTGTTTCAGGAATATACTTGAGGGCAGAGCCCGTATACCGTTTACTGATACGACGTTTCCCGGAAAACCCCGGCTACAGAAACAACCTCACCATTTCGTTTCTGATGGCAAACCGGTAATATTACCTACATGTTTTTTGTTTGAATTACTTCGCCTACGCGTTCAATATTGTGATCAGCAGATATTTTTCAGGGCAGACTTAGCTGAGAAAGAACTAAAAGAAACCTTAATTCACTGGCCTGAAGATCGTGTTGCTCTGGCGCACTACGGCTTCGTGTTGAAGACCGAACACAAGCGAGTGGAAGAGTCTGTGCAGTACCTGACCAAAGCTCTCGAAGGCGACGTGGGTCCTGCCGCGGAACCGCGCTTTTACTACCACCTAGGCGACGCATTGCTCCTGCTCAATCGCTTCGAGGAAGCTCACGAGGTTCACAAACGCGGCGCAGCGTTAGGTCACTTCCTATCGCCCGTCCAGCGATCACTGTACAACGTGGAGAGACTGAAAAGCCGTCCGTGGTGGAGAATAGAGGATACGCCTTACGCGCGTCTAGCATCATCATTGGAGAAGTCCTGGCAGGCGATTCTGAGAGAGGGTCTCGCGGCCAAGGCTCTGTACGAGGAGGAGCGGGAAGGTTTGCGGGAGAAGGGCGAGTGGAGTCAGTTGGACTTGTTTATGCGCGGTCATGAGGTGCCGGGTCGTTGTGGGCGGGCGCCCGTGACGTGCGCGGTGGTGCGCGCGGAGCCGGCGGCGGCGGCGTGTCGGCGCGGCCAGGTCAAGTTCAGCGCCATGCAGCCCGGCACGCACGTGCGACCGCACGTAGGGCCCACCAACTGCCGTCTCCGCATGCATTTGGGACTCAGCAACACTAATAACACTTTCCTCAGAGTCGGCAACGAGACTAGGTAAGTGAGGTATATCGTAGTAGTAGTAGTATATAGTTCCGCGAACTGCTCAGTAGGGTGCGCTGCTTACTCAGCATATATTTTAATTCATCGTAGTTTTTTGCATTCTTGGAATGATACATACACTTACACTTCACGCCTTTTAATCCCAAAGCGGGGTAGGCAGAGGCACTTGCTTAATAAACAAATACCCACGGTTCACCAAGCGTATTTAACCCAACGTGACAGGGGGTGAGCCCATCGCCGTTATAGGGTTCACGCACCTTGTGGTGTGCGGGTTTCATCACGATGTTGTCCTTCACCGTACGAGCGTTGCGTTGCGTAAATAGGCTCTGAAAAAGAGTCCCATTGGTACACGTTCAGTAGCTGGACTCGAACTCGCGACCTCCCGGAAGTCAAGTATCCGACCAACTGGACTACAGACGCTCTTATATTCCCGTACTTACCTCTACACTATATTACACAAAATCAATAAAACACTATTTAACCCTCAGGCAG
>SJJU01010810.1:0-11778 GCA_012932125.1 Conopomorpha cramerella
AAGGATCGAATCAGAAACGAAGTGATCCGACAGAGAACCAAAGTCATCGACATAGCTCATCGTTTTAGCAAGCTGAAGTGGCAGTGGGCGGCCATATTTGCCGTAGAACCGATGACCGTTGGGGAAAACGAGTTCTCGAGTGGAGACCGCGTCTCGGCAAACGGAGTGTAGGACGCCCTCAGGCAAGGTGGACTGATGATATACGCAAGATGGCTGGCAGAAGCTGGAGGCGAGAAGCCGATAACAGATCACAGTGGCGTGCAATTGGAGAGGCCTATGTCCAGCAGTGGACAAGTATGGGCTGATGATGATGATGACGACCACAGGACTATTTAAAAAAATCCTGATATTTTCATGGTCCAACTACCGGTCCGGGGCTGAGTACTAAAAATAGTACCTCGTTTGCTCTATAGCCTATGGCCTATCATCCGCGGTGCCCGACCCCGGCGGCCGGCTCGTCGATCACGCCGCCCTCCCCCTCCCCGCCCCCGGCGCCCCACTCCGCGCCCCGCCGCCCCGGCGCGCGCCCCCGCCCGCGCCCCCGCCGCGCCCGACCGGCGCCGGTGCACGATCGTCTAATTATTGCAGCGGTTATTAATCGGTGTACAGGGATGAGGGTCCTACTCTACGGTCGGCAAAAAATTCACTACACGATTTTGTTTACGTATCTACGTACTATTCCGCGAAGCAAACTTTAAAAAAATATTATTATCATGATAATTGCTATTTACCGACGCGTATAATTTTCGAATTACTGAATTCAATTGCATGAAATTGCGTGGAGAGGAACTTTGAAAAGTTAATTTTCTGTTGTGAGCGTCTGTAGTCCAGTTGGTCGGATACTTGACTTGTAACCGGGAGGTCGCGGGTTCGAGTCCGGTTACTGGACGTGTACCAATGGGACTCTTTTTCAGAGCCTATGTACGCAACGCAACGCTCGTACGGTGAAGGACAACATCCTGATGAAACCCGCACACCACAAGGTGTGTGAACCCTATAACGGCGATGGGCTCACCCCCTGTCACGTTTGGGTTAAATACGCTCGGTGAACCGTGGGCATTTGCTTATTAAGCAAGTGCCTCTGCCTACCCCGCTTTGGGATTAAAAGGCGTGAAGTGTACTTTTTTCTGTTTGGAATGCGTAATATTGAAATTTGGAAATGGTCCTACTGCTTATCGCTTTAGGCTCTTCGTTAAATGTACTATACTTACCCGTATTTGCAAATATACTTGCATAATTCATTTTTTTAGATTACTGTAATTTTGAAGCGAAAGGACCGTGACAAATGGAGATCTGTAGTCTCTGCCTACCCCTTTGGGAGACAGGCGTGAAGTGTATGTATGTATGTATGTAATTTTCAATTTGAAACGAATTTATATAATAATTATGAAAACATTAAAGTTACATTTGAATAGCTATGTAAGAGTAGCACCCCGGGACGTGCCGCGCCGCCCGCCCGCTGCAGTAGTGCCCATAATTATAGTTTTCCTTACAAGCAGACAGAGATATTCCACACGAGCCTGCCGGAGATCTACTGCCAGCGATATATCGTGATTATTGTTTCTCTAGTCATTGCGAGTTCTCGCGACCCAGCACAGAGCAATCCACGACCCACTGACTTTTTGAGACTGACCAAGCTGAGGACGATTTGAATCTTCACGGATTTATCGTCCCAATTAATGTTTGTATTGAAAAATTATTGATTAGTTCAAACGTCAGCGAATTTGTTGATGAATAATGGAATAGAGTGATTACCCAGTATATGTGAGGTGTGGCTTCAACTCTGGCACCGACGGCGGTGGCAGCGTGTGGCATTTATTAACTCTCGACATTGACAGGGAACGCACAAAAACTATTGCGAAGAGCTCTGAGCCGCGCTCGCCAGATTGAATTAACTGATTTGATTGATCATACAAACACAATGATGGCTTTTAAGCAGAGGAATGCGGCTATGGTTTGTTCATTAAATGTATGTGTATCTACGTATATTATTCTAATTTAACAAGAATAGCAAACATACGACAACAAATTAAAAGTTTTTAATTGTTTCGCATTTTGAGGGCGTCAATAACATCGTATTTGTAACGTAATAAGCCTTTTCATGTGTCATACACAAGGATGTATTACAGTATTAGAGTCAGACGCTTCTCAATCCAGCGTCCCCCGTTTTTACAGGTCGTTCCGCAAACCGGTTAGTTGGAGGGTTCTTCATACAGTGCAGCGGTTCGCTAGAACAGTGGTTTAAGTGGAGGTTGTTGTCCGCGGCAGATCACAGGTTCGTTCCCGATCACGCAATTACACCGCTCCGGCATCGGCCGACACCAGCCGGCGCCGCCCTGCAATCACAACACCCAACACCACCGGCCGAGAGAACAACACTGCGAAAACATGCACTAACTACTCATGAAATATTGATGAAAATAGATATGTATACGCCAGATTCGTGATTATCATTCATATCACTTTAATCAAGGAATGCAGTGCGTAAAGCTGATGCGGTTATTTTCGTACTATCTATCATGAACTTTGGCGGTCGAGAGCGTAGACAGGTTCTCGGCTCTAGACGCGTAGTTAGATCGACATGGTCGAATGAGTGTTAATGGATGGAGAAAATTACAAAATCACTGCGTGCGAATATAGCTGGGAAATTGGTGTAGATTCCTAATAGTCCCGGAGTGGCTCACAAGTCTCGCACACCTTCCGCGAGCATTGCGCAAGGCGACCAGCGACCCACTGATCAATTCTAATGATCCCGCAGCGACATAAATATCGCGCGACAGGAGTCGCCTATCGCGATCGCGACATTTCACGTGCGACAAACGCGACCGACCGACTACTACTATATTTGTAAGTTATTAACGTAATATAGAGCCTGCTCCGTAAGGAGAAGCGAGCTATTATTCTTTAAATAAGAAACACGTATAGCCGATAATGAATTAGATAGAGATAGACAAAATTATAGAGCGAGATAGACATCAAATTGATTGCGGCAAGTAACGCGGCACGTTCCATTTCTCATGGAGAGGAGTGAATAAGTGGCGTGCTTTTAGGCGTATCGCGCGATCGCCACGACTCCGTGTAACTGCGGCCTTAGCACCGCGCCGCTGCCACGCCGCCGCCACGCCCCGCCGGACGTCAACTGAGCTTTACCCAGCTAAACATCACACTATGAGAGTAATAACACCACGCTGTGACACTCTGATACATATTTTTTTATGTACCTGTTAGGTAAACAACTACCTACACTCTACTTCTGAAATAAACATAATAATAAATAATATTTCATTAAATAATAATACATACAAAATTAAAAAAGTACAAATAAACACAATTAAAACAATTACACAAAAATATATTAGATATACCACAAGTTTACAGAAATTTATCTGTATGAAACAATAGGCTAAAGTCTGACACATCCTAGCTAAGTTAGTAAATAACCTGTGTTAAGGAGTGTCAGACCATGAAGCGCTTTTAGTTACTTAATACTCGATATAACTTATGAACACACATCGTTACTCTATGGCTATAATTTAAGTGTAATATGGACAAAAAGTCAGACAAAGACAAACAAAGACTGACAAAAACAAGCATGTATTTTTTCTGTGGGCAAGAAGATACGTCATTGTACGAATGCTGATACAGAATTTACGATACTTTTTTGCTCTGTTGCAGCATAAGACTGCAGCATACCCTGATCCAGCGAATAGATGTGTGATTGATCCGGCGAGAGCGCCGCCCCGACAGTTATTGATAGCAGACAGACAGACTGACACACACTTCATGCTCTGTATTGTTTTACCGACGATTCGTTTCTTGCTCCTTTTTGCTTCGGACCATGAGAGTGGCTGCAGTCGGCTGTAACGTAGCTTCACTTACCTACAGAATGGACACTAGGATATTCTTTAGATACAGCTTCTACTAGCTGCCCTGTGTGCGTCAACAAGTTAAATTTGACAGACAATCAAAGAGTTACAACTGTATAAATAAATAAATATTTTACAACAACACACACATTGCCTTCATCCCATGTTAAGTAGATAAAGCACTTGTGTTACGGAAATCAGACAACGAAATATACCTACTTAAATACTTTTTGTTTTTTCTTTTAAATACATACTTATATAAATGAAACACCCAGACACATCCAACAAGTACTTAAAAGCTCATCACCTAAATACCTGCCAGCGGTGGGAATCGAACCAACTGTCCTATGGAGCAGAGGTAGACATGCTGACCACTACACCAACGGGCCCGTCAAAACTCTAAACTGGATTTATTGATCATCAACAGTAGGTACCTACCATACATAAACAATGTAGGTACAATAGAGGCAAAACTATCGGACGTCCTTGCCTTAGTGTAGTTAATATGTACACAGGTAACAGCTCACTGCTGCCTTTCCTGTACACATCTACATACGTAGTTATAAATCGAGGCCTGAATTTGTTATACTTTGATTGAACGGAGTTCAAAATCGATCTGCGGCTAAGATCGATCACCGGCCATTAAGCTGCAAGCAATTATTGGTAAGAATATTTGAGCGAAGACAATGCGCTGCGAGGAGGCGCAGCACACGGGCGTGGCGCTCGACGAGGCCGCGCCGCCGCCGCCGCCGCCGCCAGGAACAGATGTACCGACTACTGACATGATGTTGTCCAACGATTCTTATAGATAAGCATCCGACGGTTAATGTAGTCAAAACGGATCTGGACGCCGATAGTGAAAAGAAAAAATTAAAAACCAGAGACGAAAAGATGCTCAACGCTATGATTTATTAATTAAGCTGGTTTCACATTTAGTCGGCCGTTTTTTTTTTATCATGCTCAGTTGATCACGATATCCTAATTGACAAGAGAGTGATTAAGAATGTATTCGAGAGAGTCTGTTATTTAAATTGTGTTTCGATTCAACACAATCTAGAAGCAATTATAAACCGCTGGCGGCGACAGATATCGGATCACCGCGGAGACAATACATTATTCAGCAGCAGGTTACGCGACCACCGAATCTCTTGTTAGCCGCTTGTCGTGTGGTTCGAGGCCGCGCGTGGAGACGCGCTCGTCACTCGGCCCCTGCGCCGTCACGACACAACTACTCTAACAATATACAAAATGATTAAGAATTATAAACACACCAGACCATTTTTTTAATGTTTAATACCCCACGACTATTTCAACAAAATGCCCAAAAACAGACATCGACCTGTAGAAATGAAAGGAATAAATTATGAAATGATGTAGTCGAGCGACAAATTTAGCGATAAGCCGCTATGATATATGGGCGCGGGTTGAGGTTTTAATCGTGCGTTGCTTAAATGTTTTCTATAAAAGTGTAAGGCGAGTGTACGGCCGTTTGTCATGGAGTGTTAATGAGCGCGGGTCTGGGGCACGCAGACGTGTCGTAAACTCGCGCCACTCCCCGCCATGATGCGTCGCGGTGTCAGCACACTGTCAGCGGGACATCAGCCGCCGACCACGACTTAAGCTCCTTTTCCTTCCAAATATCTGAATCGGAGCAAAACGCCGTTGCAAAATCTGCCTTAGCACATAAAAAAACAAATCCAGATTTTTATAAAAAGTAAATTTAAGTTATAATGGAGAATGCTAGAAAGCATGCCTCGAAGGTTCTTTTTAGCCTAACAGAGATGTACAAATGTTGATATTTAGGCACATCATCATTTTATTACAACGTTCTTCTTTCTTGTTCTCTAAAAATGTGTTTTTTTATTGGCAACAAGTTTAGTCTTGTTGTATTCTATAATTTACCTAACTGCTGTGGCAGTGATTATTTTTCAACAAACGAATGATAATGGATCTGTCTCCGGCCAAGTTTTATTGGTGCCGGCGGCGGTGGCGGCGAGAGTCGTATTAGACTATAAATTAAAATAGCAACAGGAACTGTTTTCGTCATTAAAATTATTCTAACAAAATCCTAACGAGTCGCGCGTTACAACATTGAAACAACTTATTCAATTCTTCATAAGAAAGCGGAACCTGTAAGTGGGTTTGCCGACCCTGCCTATATTAAAAAACTTTGTTATGTGATAAGTATTGTTAAGTTTGTTACAACTTCAGAGAAAAAGCACTTAATGGATTTTTACAAACCATTCACGTGAACTAAACGGTTTGCGTCTACTTTCATAGTGCAAACCGCCAGGATGTGGAATGATTTTCCGGAGTCTGTGTTTCCTGCGCAGTACAGTCTGGACTTCGGCACGGATACCTAATGAACAAGTGTGTTCCATCGTAGACCACATCTCTGCTTAACATCAGGCACGATGGTGGTTAAAAGCTCACGCTTCACTGTGTTTAAATAAATAAAACTTGCTGGAAATGTGCATTATATAACCTGAATTGACCTAACTCATGATCAAGAAAATTCTCTCCGGAATGCTATAAACGAAATAGAATTACTTCGTTGGTGAAATCTAGTAAAGGAATATTGACAAAATATGACGGCTGGTACGGAACAGTGGTCAAGGCATCTACCCTCTAGGACAGTGGTTGCGGGTTCAATTCCCGCCGCTGAAATAATTTAGAGATGAGCTGAGATATTTGATGTGTGCGTCAGTATTTTATCTAGAACTTATGTTCTACCTCTCTGGTACCTATGCTAAAGGGGTTACCATTTACTTACCATATACTTCACGTGCATCTTCCAATCCGCTAGTAACTTTATACGTTGCTACGAAGAATGGACCTTATTTTTTATTTATTTAGGACCACCATCAAGACATACACAAAAACACTATATTTGTGACAGAGATGTACCAAGTAACATAGCAAGTGTTGTCTTCTTATACTACAACATATTTATCTACGGTTTCTAATCTCTATATATCTTAAGTTTAACGATGAGCACTTACATCTTTAATTTTAGCTAGTCAAGAGCTTTAGGATTGAAAGCGTAGGAGTTTTGAGCCCGTGGGTGACTATGATTATGTTTCTTCTACACACTAATATTATTGCTACGGACGTGGGGGGTACTTTTACATTTCGAATACCTATACTGACGGAATACAAGTAGTTCGTCATAGGTAGTTGTACTTTCACACCAAAAGTATTTGATTCTTTCTTCTGGAACATTCATTAGTGGTAGGTATTCAAGTACAGAGACTTCTAGATGTTTCCATAAGTATCTGTTAGCATATAGGCACTGTGTAGTGGTTTGTACGCGTCGACTTGGATACTGGAATGTTCTTTAGACCTCTCGAATGTTCGACGTACTTCTACGGAATTCTAGTCGTTGTTGTCTCGACCCCCGGGCGTAACATTATTATTATTATTTTAACAGATAAGTACATACCAGAATTCCCAATATCCAAATGGAAGTTGCTACCGAGGCGGCAGCGGCGTTCTGTGGGTGCCGATTCATTAAAATACCAAAATACGGCCACAGATTTATAGTTATAAACTAAATTGCCTCCAAGCCGAGCTACCTCGATGGCCGTTGTAACTAATTGTTAATTTTAGATTAGCACCTAGAGCTATGCCTCTAAATCCATCCGATCACGATTTATCGGATCGTGGCGCAGCTACGCAATTATACACTGTATTACAAGGGATATAAGGGAGTAATTGAACATAATATAATGTATTTACATGTAACCCACTTTAAGGGAGGCACGAACTCGATGGATCTCATTAAGTATAATCCAAAATAATATGACATATTGTTATTTCCGTAATTTTCTTTCGTCGACAATAGGGTCTATTTATCTTTGAGCAGCCTCGGGTCTTATCGATTATAAAATAGAAAAAAAACATCTTGTAAAGAACAATATTTTACTTGTTGACATGCGCACAACCTGACGTTATGTACTTGCTATTTTATTTTCATGTATCTTTAATGTCAACGAAACAGGTAACCGGGGAGAAATCGCTTTCAGCGATAAGGTCGCCTTTTGTAACCTTACCATTGTCATTAGTGTCCTGACATGTAATATCTTAGTATACAATAAAGTGTTCATTCATTCATTCATTTTTTTAACGTAACCTTGAGCAGTATAGTCTGGGCGTCTTCAAGTAATGGGTGAACATGTACTTAAAGACCAGCGTACTCCATCGTGGACCACGTCGATACACCAGGCAGGCAGTCATTGTTACCTGGCACCTATGATAGTGATTATTATGGATCCTAGTCTGGGGACAGGTGACTGTGGATAAAATGTCCTAGGGTTTTATAACAAGCATATTATACAAAATAAATCTCCCTGTGCGATTTTTGTTTGCCTCTTTTGAAACGGCAGTCCGATCTTACATTTTGTGCGCTTATAACGTTTAGCAGCCTACATCTATAAATGATTATACACCTACTGTCATATTTCACCTACTGGCAATAAACTTTTTTTTGATCACTATGAACAAGCGTTTAGACCGAACAATATTACTACTAAACCTCATGGTACGGAGGCATGACAAAATCTCTCGGGCACTACGCTTAACATCGGATGCAGAAGGACATAAATAACCAACAACGGTCACTCATTAGATTTTAAGATCTTAAGATGCTGATTAATGAGACTTTTATTTATTTAATTACAATATAATCTGATGAGGGAATGATGTGGCTGTGATTTACATTATTTATTGTGTTTTTTGACTTAAGATATGCTGATTCATATCACCAATGGATTTACTGGTTTTGATAATAACAAAACATTATTATTGAAAAGAAATTTCAAATGGGGGATTTGTTCTGGTGGATTTTTGTTGACTTCGCTTTAGAATCCTAGTTTGTCACCAGTTTGTGAGAGTGATGTGAGTTTGTGAGAATCTCTTTTTTGTGAAGTCTCGACGTCAGAAGTATAAGGTCGGATGTGTTGTTGTAACAATATGACACATCCGACCTTATACTTCTGACGTCCAGAAGTATGTAATGTGAGAATAGCGAGTACGGAAAACGGGGAAATTATATCCTGGAATAGGACACACAGATTATACTTTTTCCCGACATTCCCACGAGAATGGAATTAACCGAGGAGCTAAACTAGTAATGTCACAAATAGGTTGTTGAATCATTTTATTAATTAGTAAAACATGCAACGAGTTTTGAATCCGCAAATACAGAATGCAAATAGTAAATTACGCTCTGGCAGCGGTAGAAATAAAAACTTGGATCTTTGTTTATATCAATGGCTACAGTGTTTTGTGAAAATGATGACGGTGGGATCCTTTAAAAAACTGCTACATTTAAAACCGGTTGTATATTGATATTATTAGGAGAGTGTGATATCGTTGTCTGAATGCAAACGATCGGTCTTTGTGCTAGCCACGTCCCTGCAGTGTGACTGAGATGAGTCTGTTGCCGCGTGTACATCCTAATCACGCCACTATGACATGAGCCCAGGTATACTCAGTTTATCCTAAGAACTGAGCTCAACCAACAATGTTCATAAAGCATTAAGCTTGTTCCAACCAATCAGATCTCATTTCAATTATTTATCGAAGCACAATTAAACATCGACTAATACACAGTGACACGTGGTGTCTGTCCTTGTCTATTTCTAGGTGGGTGAGAGGGACGGAGCGTAATTGGGGGCATATATTCTCTAGAGATAACAGTCCAAGGAGATACGATGTTGTCCATCAAATGTCTGGATCAATTTAATCTGGTGGTATTATCGAACATTGAGATGTGAATGTTTGATCCTCGCTGCTCAGCAGGTATAGTTGGTCTAGTCAATATTTAAAAAATACTTGGTTAACAAAAAAAAAAAACATTCGATTAATGAGGAAGATGACCGTTAGATCTTAATGCAATATGTATCTGTGTTATAATCGATTCCAATCAAATAGAACCTCTCGTTCACAGAAATAGAAATCCGTTGAGATAACACGGAAAATTGTGTCGAATGTAATAGAATCGAGATTAAAAACTGTACAAGCGTCGTCAATATAAACCAATGCGGCGTGACCACTGTTAGCTGAACTGCCAATTGCAAATAACATTTAGTAGTCAAGGTTTTTAGTATAGATAACTCCTGTCGGACTTTTTGTGTCCGTGCCAGTACCTACTCGTGACAAAGGTTGCGAAGATGGCCCGGCGGCGGCGGCGGCGCGGGCCAGCCGGGACGCGATTTAATTAAGATAGCTCCGGCTGTGATTGGTTCGCAGGTTCCCGGTGCGCTGGGCTCAAGCTCGCCGCGCTGCACCCGGCCAGCCAGCCAGCGGCTGCCGCCAACCTGCTGGCATATTTCGATGCTGAGTCAACAACACAGTTTTGTGTAAATACTATTGTTTGACTAACTAAACTTGTTTTCTATTTACAGTTCGAGTGTTCTTTCAACGCCTATGTTTTTGTTTTAAGAATAAATATGTTATGACCAATGTTGCAGTGTTCAAATAAGATCATCGAGAATAGAGTTTAAATTATTGGCGTTTTTTATACCCGGAGACGGGTTGACTTCAGTTTTATTCGAAATGTACTTACTTTTTGAGTTTGCGTTGACTTATATGCTAGTATATATTTTATATCTCTCTTATCTTTACCCAATTCTTACCGTATTCTTATTCTTGCTTCTTGCCGTATCTCCTACTTCTGTCTTCTTCTATACATAACCAAGACTTCGCGTGAGGTTATAGTGGTAAAGTCAAAACTACTACTTACACCTCAATCAGTAGTTAGTAAAATTAAGCTCACCTCACAGAGTGACATTTTGCATTTAATCGAAACGAGAGTAGAGTAGGCTATTATAAGGCTATTAAACAATAAGTCGGACGTCACGCGGCCGCCGCCGCCGCCGCCGGCAGCGCGTCACTCGGCTGTCACACAGATCTCTATCGCGTGACAACTTGTCACATTGACAGCGGCTAAGCGCGGCCTCCACGGTGGGACACCATTCAATCGTTACTCATACAATCAAAACTTCTTTTGAAATGAAGTCAGGAGGGTAATGCAGTAGGAATGCTTTTGACATATGTTGGAATGAGATACCATCTACCTCCGTGTGCTTAAGTTGATGTAAATACGTATGAAAGTAACGATTTAAGTTATCAATTCAATGATGAGGTATAGCAACTGTCAAAAGGTAACAGGATAAAATGTGCTTATGCTTACTTAATTGCAAATCTAATTTGATTGTGTAAAAATATTTATACAAGAAAAAGGAAGATCAGGTCCTTTCTTTTCCTATAAAAATCGCAGTAAACGGTCCAGTTCGCAACAAACTAGTTCTGTGCACATTTACTTCACATTTTCTCCCTGTTTAATAACTAGGTAGATATTAGGGATATTGTTTATACTAAGTATCAAGCAGAGCAAAGTAACCACGGGGCTATTCAAATTTTTCCCTTTATCACATTTTCCATGACCCTAAACTGTAGCTGTGTGCAATAATATCATATGTATACATATACATAAATCGATATTACGGAAGTAAAAGGAAGGTATTTACGAATGCAAGCTATTACAGCTTTCCATAGTTCTCTGTAAGCATGATCAGCAACTCTGCTTTTACAAAAATCATCCAAAGGATTCTATTGTATAAAATATTAACTGCATGTATATCGAATTGTACGTTTTGGAAAGTGGATACAAGACTTCATACACCTTTAGATCAATATCTCGCGAAAGTAATATTTGGAACATGGCGCAGTGTACAGTAACGGACACGTTCAGTTAAAATTAACATCAGATATATAGAAAACGGTTCCTTATATAAATCATTGTTTAGTTGAACAGCCACAACTGCAGATTTGTTGGAGACATCTAAAAGACATACGACTATGCATAATTCTGTAAGTGTTTGTTAGTAACAAATGAGACAACAATAAA